>JAYMTF010003706.1:0-14610 GCA_036897485.1 Pelargonium nanum | reverse complement strand
GCACCATCCTTGAACCGCATTATTTCATACGAACCTGGCTGTCCAGGTTCGTGTCTCGAGCACCCAAAGCCAAATTACCGCCATTGTATTGATGTACTTTTACAGGATTTGATTCACATTTATCATTTTCTTTCAGATTTTAAACATGGTAATAAATGTGTGTGTATATATATATATATATATGTACCAATTGACTTAATTATTTGTAGGTTAGTTCGAGGGAGGACATCATTTAAGTCAACAAGCTTGCATGCATCATGGCTTGTATCAATTGATGACTAATTAAACGCCATTCGTTACATCATCATAAATCGTCGACCAAGTCTTAAAGAAACCATGCACGTACGTAGAGTCAATATATAGGATAGTCACATGAGCAATATGGTTCTTTTTGGCTTAATTACGTATATGTGTACTTTAAGTTTTAAACCATCAGGAGCTAGAGCTAGAGCCACGATGTTCAACATTTGAATCTTCAGCAAATTAACCCGTGAACTTTGCATATGTTCACACGGCCTTTTGCATCATATATATATATATACACACACACATGACAGTACTGTCAACAGAAGCTCCATCATTAGCTACATATATGGTCTTGATATATTTTTAGAGAAATAAAGCATGACAGTCTCAATAGAAGCTCTAGCAATGGCAGGCATGGACTATGCTGAGTCCGGCATAGACATCGATGAATGGGAGAGGCAACACAGCTTATATCCACCTCCCCATTTGCTAGCTGAAGAAGACGAAGACGAAGAAGAGTTTAGAATCAAGAAAGACATTAATTTTCAGAGCGAAATGAAGTGTCCCTCAGAAGATTACATCATGAATAATATTGATGGAAAGTTGCAGTCATGGAAGCCACAGCAGCAGCAGAACTTGGGGCCTATGGGTTTGATGATGAGAGCCATTATAAGGCTTTTGATATCATTATAGCCACAGCAATATTTATGTATACCAGAGTTGTAAATTGTAATTAAACATTTCCATTTTGATTTTGATTTTGATTTTGTCATTCTTTTATAAGTAGCCGGAACGGCGTGCATGTTTGATTGGTAGACAAGAATTTTAGTTTCAAACTGGCTCAGTTCTTGATTGTTTGCTACTTTGCTTATCATTTCGTGTTTTGCTTCAACTTGCACATAAGTTATTTGATCTTATTTTATCCGTAAAGAAGACAATTAATGGATAAAAAGCTATACAGAAGGTTGCCTATCACTATCACTTTATTTTTAGAAACCGGAATGAATCATCGATACGATGACATGCGTAGTTCCAATAAATCACTACGTACTACACTATTATTTTGAAAAAATAATATATTATGATGTGTTTTTAATTAACTTTTAATTAGAATCTAAATAACATTAATTCTTTATACATGGTTGTATATGGTCTTAAAATTCTTCCATCACAACAAGAACAGCAAAATGCTTAATGTCTACTCAGTCCAAAATGAGTTCCATATACCAACTTGTTATAAGAATATTGTTGATAATTTATGCATAACTAATTTTATAAAAAAATAAAACAAAACACTTATTTTGAGATAGAGATGATACATAAGTCATAAAACGAACTCAAAATTAAAGAAAAGTCGGTCAGTATTAAACATTTCCCTTATATTCTCATGTGTGCAGTGTTTTTTTTTTTAATTAGCCAAAGTACGTGTGATTATGGTCTTTCAAGGAGTTTGCAAAGGATCTAATTACCTATTTTAAACAAAAATGAATGCAAGAAAAAACAAGTACACATTTAGAGATAAGTTGAGTATTAGAGCATTTTCAATACTTAAAACACTAGTGTATTACCCGGCTATGCTCGGGATCGTGTCACATTTTAACTATCAACTTTTCTGTTCCTTTGTGTATGAGTATTATTTTGGTCAAATTATCATTAAAATAATATCACTATTTAAAACATATAGTTTATTTAAAACAAATTTATAACAAAATACTAAACTTAGTAGATGAGAAAATGAGACCAATTATACGTGAATTAATTATTACTCACATCTTTTTAGTATATAAATGTTGTATTGAAACTAATAAATATTACTCACATGTTTTTATTATATAAATGTTGTTTTTAGTACATCGCATGTTGTATTGTACGTGAATAGATGCTGTATAAATTTTTTTAGAAACTAATTATAAATAGTTATATTCAAATTAAAATATTAGTTATCATAAATAAATTAAATTTTCCTATCGAAAAATAAATTAAACTTAAAATTAAAATTTGTCTCCTCATTTTAACATCTATCTACGTAAAATTTAAATGTATGATCATTTTTATATTATAACTCTTGTATTTTCCATAATAAATAAATAAATATTGTAATATATTTATTTTACCTTGAAATAAAATCTTTCATTACTTAAATAGCAAAGATTACATTATAAGAAAAGGAAACACAATAATACGAAAATAATCAAACTACCCATCTAGCAAAAACGTAATCTAAATGAAACATGAAATTTTTCATGACCTACACCAAAGGATTTTGACTGTCGAGTGAAAACTCAAAGTGGCTGGGATTTCCTTAGAATAATATTATAATATATTATTCTAAGGAAAATATTATGTCCAATTAAAAATGTTACAACTAAGACACAAAGAAAATATATCTGAGCAATGCTCCGCGTCCACAAATTCATTGAAACATATAAATGTTAAATCGTTATGTGTCATCTTCCCATTGATTTGGTTTAGTCCCAAAATATATCTCTTTGGCTGGTAATCTTTTTTCTCATATTCTAAATATTGGTTATAAATATATTTTCAAAGTATATTGAATAAAACAAATTATGTCAGCATTTTTTTAGGTGTGAATCATAAAATCCAATTCTGATCAAGTTTTCGGAAAAATTCTCTTTATCGAGTTTTAAGACGCAACTACGTTTCTAAAGTTACGAACTCGTGCAAAGCCTACAGTTTAATAATCCGAATCAAGTTGGAAAGAATTAGCAAAATTCTCGTTATCGACTTTTAAAATGCAATTATGTTTTTAAAGTTACGAACTCGGGCCATTCTAATTTTTAACACTACTGAAATAGCACGCTAATTAACAATTAAAACACATTTAATATTAGAAACAATGCAATATTTCTAGTAAATTTCAAGCAAAAAGCAATCATATAAATTGCATAAAATAGATTTCAAAGTTAAAAAAAACAACACGTTTCAAAACACGAAAAATACAATAATTATTAAATAAAAATCTTCCAATGAATATTGAAGATCTACCTGTTTCTTTTTCCAAAGATTTAAATTGAATTTCCTTAAAATGTTGAGGTTCATAAGATGCTGTTTTACATGTGGAAGTGAGATAAGTACAAAATATAGCTCATAATTGTTAAAGACTAAGTAATATTAAAGATTTATAGTTACTAAATTATTTAGAAATATCTTAATTGTTTTAAAATTTAAAGATATATAATTAAATAAAAATGATAAGTATTTGTAAAGTAGTTATATTAACAAATCAAAAACAGATAATTACATATTTTAATTAATAAAATTAGAATAGTTTATATGAAATTGACACATGTCGAAAAAATGGAGCGCCACATGTCGCATATAGAAGTTATGTATTTCCTATATAATATATATATTAGATTTTCTGTGTGCTAGAAGAGCTAGAAAGTGAATGACACACGACCTAGCAGAATCTTTAGTTTTTTTTTTTTTAATCTACTATAATGAATTACAATATAGGAAAGAATGTGAAATTGTGAGACTTACACTAGATGTATTACCTTTTTTTTAAAGTGAAAATAAGAACTTTTATTCAATGTCTAAAAGAAGCAAACCATGAATACATTCCGGTCTCAAATGTCGACCTAATCAACTATCTAACTCGAGACACGACCGAGATGACCTTGCCAAAGCATGGGCCACACCATTAGCTGATCTACTAACATAACCAAACTGGACACTAACAAAATAATCCGACAAGTCCAAAATATCATCAATAATCATACCACAGGCACCGTTAATCTCCCCTCTAGTCTGAACCGCTTCCACCACACCAGATGTATAACTTAAAGTTTAAACAGTAAAATGAACATTAGAAAATGACATTTTTATTTGAAAAACTTAAAAAAAATAATAATTCCATTTTCAAATTGTTTTAGAAAACTAGAAATTTTTGTTTTCTAATTCTCCAAATGAAAACCTGTATCACTAAACAAGTATCCGTTGTTCCAATTCTGTAAACAACATCTTCATCGGAAATGCCCTGAAGGATTTTATTCTTCATATATTCAGATTTTATGCGTAATTGAGTGGCAAGTTTGTTCAAGGAATTAAGGATATAATTTGGGTCAACAAATTTGCATATATGCATCATATATGGCTTTGATCAACTGATCATGTCGACGAATTAAACGACATTCCTTACATCATAAATAGTCGACCAAGTCTAATGGAAAACCATGCACGTACGTGCAGTCAATATATAGGATGATGATCACATGACCAATATGCTTCTTTATGCACGGTCCAATTTCATGCTATGTACGTAGTTTTTAACCCTAACTAGTATGTTCAACATTTGAATCTTCTGCAAACCCGTGAACTTTGTATGTTTACACTGCTTTTTGCATTATATATATACATACATGACAGTCTCAACTCTCAATAGAACCTCCATCATTAGCAATATATGGTCTTGTTTTTTAAAGAAGCAAAGCATGACAGTGTCAACCGAAGCTCTAGCAATGGCGGGCATGGACTATGCTGAATCCGGCATAGACATTGAAGAGTTGGAGAGGCAAGATTTATATCCACCTCCTCATTTGCTTGCTGAAGAAGAAGAAGAAGAAGAAGAAGAAGAAGAAGAAGAAGAAGAAGAAGAAGAAGAAGAAGAAGAAGAAGAAGAATATAGAATCAACAAAGGCAAGAATATGAATGAGTGTTTGGTTACAGATTTTCAGAGCCAATTGAAGTGTCCCTCAGAAGATTTCATGAATAATATTGATGGAAAAGAAGATCATCAACAGTTGCAGTCGTGGAAGCAACAGCAACACTTGGGGCCTATGGGTTGGATGATGAGAGCCATTTTAAGGCTTTTTATATCACTATAGCTACATGTAATTCAACATTTTCATTGTTGCATCAAATGAGTATTAATTAGTTGCAGTTTTGTGTATTTTTATTAATTTGTTGTTGTTGTTTATATATCATTCTTTTGTGTGTCATCGATAGAGAACAATTTTAGTTACAAACTGGATCAGCTGTTGGCTGCCTGCCGTCTTCAAATTCAATCCACAAATACAAAATGATTCAACCTTAGTGCTTCATGTTACACGTTTTGATGAGGTTACGCATGAAAAGCACATGCATGAAGTGCACATGTTGACTTCTCAAATAAATATAAGAAAGAAGATTTTAAGGACGTATATATAGACAATAGACTATAGAGAGAGTGGTTGTTAATTAGGAGGAAAATTTGAGGTGATCGAATGTGGTGACGGGAAGCATGATGCGAGCAATGACATGTGGGTCTTGACTCTTGAATTGAATTACTGTTAGACAGGCACATTACACACGTGATTTTCATGGTTTCATTAACTTTTCCAAAAGTGTTAAAACAAAAAATATCTTCTTAATTATTAATTGGATATTAGTCATGAAGCTACAAAAACAGAAAATATCTTCTTAATTAACATTCTTGATTTGAGTTTGAAGATACTGATCGATCTGGAACAGACAAAACAAAAAGATCTTAGCCGTTGAAAACAGTAATGAATACAAAACATCACCAAAAGTAACACCAAGGATCCGTGGCGCAATGGTAGCGCGTCTGACTCCAGATCAGAAGGTTGCGTGTTCGATTCACGTCGGGTTCAATCCCTTATTTCCTTAAAATGGATCACCTTTTTGTTTTATTCTACATTTGACCAATCAACCTTTCTGTTTTTCCTTTTTTATTCTACATTTGAGTAATCAACATACACTGTCTGAATGTACACATAACAAAAGGAATCACCAAAAATACAAATACAAGTCTTCATTTCTTGTGACATAAAATAAGATCACAGCTTGTACAAGCAACAGTTACATATCATATATGAAAATAGCAGACTTAAGAGCATGTTTGATCTGGGAAAAAAATGGGAATAATACAATCATATATGCTTTACTCATCAAACTAAAGCTAACAAATGGAGGAGGAGGTTATCTTCCGCCGGACAACTCAATTGCATCTAGGTTATTTACTGAATCGTCCCCCCAGTCAAATCGTCTATGTATTCGATCGTACTCTTGCCTGCGAGTAACCTCAACGTTCTGCCATTCTTCCCACCTCTCAGCCAGCCCTTCTCCTTCCAGCATCCTTACCACATCAGACATTGTCGGTCGGTCCTCTGGCGATCCTTGGGTACATAGTAATGCAACTTGGATCATCATCTCCACTTCTTCAATGTCGTAATTGTTGTACAGGTTGCTATCTACGATGGCATCCAGCCTCTTTTCCCTCTCCAGTTTCTTCACCTTCAAGAAGTAGAGAAAAAGGTGTTAATGGAAAGAGCAAATCAGTTAACATTTACAGGTGAGGTTATTCGAGTTAGATTTGCGGTTAACTTACATGGTCCAGTAACAAGACATCATCTTCTTCTTCCAGGCGGGAAAAGTCAATTGCTCGTTGCCCTGTTACAACCTCTAGAAGCATAATACCGTAACCAAATACATCTGTCCTTTCCGATGACTTCCCTGTGGACAAGTATTCGGGTGCTATGTGGCCCATTGTCCCACGAACTTGAGTTGTCACGTTAGTCCTTCTTACATCTACCAACTTAGCAAGTCCAAAGTCACCAACAACTGCTTCAAAGTCTTCATCCAGTAATATGTTGGCAGCTTTCACGTCCCGGTGAATTATCTTAGGATTGCAGTGTTCGTGAAGGTACTCCAGCCCACGTGCCGCGCCTAAGGCCACTCGCTTTCTCATAGGCCAATCTAAAACAGGTTCCCCGGGTTTAATCTCTGCAGCAGATCTCAAATTTAGTCAGCAGCATCATTACAGATTCCTCTACAACTTGATGGAAGCAATCAACATTTTCCATGCACATAAATAGAATGTGCCTACGGTGGCTAAGCTCTTGCATTGATACAATAAAGGGAAAAGATAGCATCTACATTACACATACTAAAAATTGTTTCATCAGCCATCAGCTTCTGGTAGCATTATGAGTTGAGAAATAATACCTCGCAGACGATAGGCAACACTCAGATTTTGCATAAAAGGATACACCAAAAGGCGTTCTGTTGGAGTTGTGCAAAACCCAATCAACCGCAGCAGATTCCTGTGAACAGCAACACTTATCATTTCAACTTCACGCTGGAAAGCTGCTTCACCCCCAGGACTTTCAAAATCGGTTAATCGCTTTACAGCAATTTTAGTATTATCACCAAGCACTCCTTTATAAACCTTCCCAAAACCTCCCTGCCCGAGGACATTTTTCTCGTTGAAGTTGTCTGTAGCTAGCTGTAATTCTCTCCATGAAAATCTTTTCAATTGACCAAATGCAATTCTTCGGTCAACTTCACCTGAACAGAATAATTAAAAAATAAAGGTGAAGTGAAAATAGATTGACAAGGCATTGCAAGCATGGCAAAAAAGCATCTAGAGGATATGTTAGTATTTGGTTACAATAATCAAAAGATGTAAGAACAGTATTTGTAGTGAAAAAACAGAAGTATCAGAAGTTCTAGCGCAGTGGAAGCTTGAAAAGGATTAGCGAAGCCTCCAAGAAACCATTCAATACAAAGAAATCTGACCCAATTTCCAAAACTGTTTCGACAGTCTATTCTATATATTTAGAATGGTCTACATTCTCAGCACCTTCTGAAATTCAGGAATAGAAAATTAAAGAAAGGTTCAAAGAAAGCTGTCAACAAATTAATAATTAAGGAATCATTCAGAGAACAAACGACTGTTAGATGAAATCATATTTGATTGAACTGTATTTTACTTTTCATATGTTCCACAACTCTTATACAGACGTGCATATATGCAAAGTCACTATTGCATGAGATTGGACGGGCAACTGTAACAGACAACAGTGATTATATTCGATTTTATTTTGGATATGGACATTCACAATTATTTAGCCAAAATAACACAAACCTGCAACATCTACGAACTCTTCACGCTTGTATCCTTTGTTTCTGCCCTTGCATAGGAATAATAGCACGCCTCCCAATAGAAGAAGAACAAGCCCTCCAACTACACCAACTATGATTCCAATCTTTGGCTTATGAGAAGAACCTGTTTGGAGATGACAATTTGTGGCTTTTAGCTGGACATATAAATGATGAAACTAAAAGCCCAGAAAACATATCTGCTATTAAAAATTAAAAAGTTTATGCAATTACCAGAGCTATTATTTAAAGAAACACAAGGGTAGGGATGATGTATGCCACAATCCAACCTATTTTCTGTAAAACTGCAGTAACCAACCCACATTAATACAAGTTCTATGCTAATTTAATAGTGCACGTATGTGTATGAGTTTGTGTGTGGAGAGAGGGAGAGATAGTTTGTACTTGTATTGTTGAACGTGGAATAAGCGCTCTGGAATTTGGCCACTAAGATTATTTGAAGCAAGTTGGCTGCAAAGACGTCAAGGCAACTATTCATAAGAAAATTCATGTTATAAAATATATTCTTCCACAATCATTTGGGTACTGCAGATATGGCCACTTACAGAGAGTTTAAGTTTGTGAGACTCGAAAGTGACTCAGGGATAGTGCCAGTAAGATTGTTATGACTCAAAACCCTGTTCGCGTGATGAAATTATCAACTTTTAGTGACAAATATTGGTAAAAATAGAGAGATCACCAAAGAAACTGAAAGTAATAGATGATAACTTACAGGAATTGAAGCTTCTGAAGACTACCAAGAGATGATGGTATTTCACCCGTTAAAAGATTATCTTCCAAATCCAAGTTGGTCAAGCTAGACAAGTTCCCAAACTCTTTTGGTATCTCACCACTTATGCCATTTCCTCGCAATGTTCTGTATGAAATTGCACTTAATAGTCAATATACATTAGGGTTGAACAAAAATGTAAATATCGTGGTACTCATGTATTGAGACATAAAATGAAGCATTATTGCAAAAGATGATATGATAGGGAAGTATTAGAGTGCTTTTCACATGGATGAGCATACCTCATCAACTAATAAACACTCAAAGACATTTAAACCATGTCTAGTTCTTGTAACTCAACTACCAAATCCAAGCAGTTCTTGATATACCTTTAACATGAATAGTCCCTCCATAGTCCATGATGAAAAATACATAGCATATTCTATTACACAGCAATAAATTTATTCTAGAGACCAAATGGAGCATTAACTCCATAAGAATGACAGTATCAAGTTTCCTTTAGTAACGGTTTAAATCATCCTTTGCAATTTGAGGAAGAAAGTGCTTTAGAAATCAAAATGTATACAGATGTTGCAATACAGCCATACATACAGTACAGAAAGATTCTTCAAGATTCCAATCTTCGGAGACAAGACTCCACTAAAATTCATGGATGATAATGTCCTGCATATAAATACCAAATATAAGGATACCCTATGTATCATATCTGAATTAGGCAAGCAAATAAGAAAAAATATCCGCATGTGAACTACTTAATTAGTATGATATCTTGGCAGAGATGTGCATTGCAGCCCAAGGGCAATTGTGAAGAACATTGAATAACTTAATAACTTACACAGAATAGACAATATTGTTGTCACACTGAATATTAGACCAAGTGCATGGGTTAACTTGATTTGGATTCCAATCGTCCAGCTGATCAGGTGTAGCATTCAGTGAAGACCTTAATGCATAGAGTGCATCGCCTGAAACAAAAATATAAAATATACTAAATATCGGTTATCTAATTAAGCTAACATCTCAACTCTAATAACCAAAATACATTATTTGTAAAAAAAACATTGGCTCTTGTCCAACGTTAGAAGACAGATTCTATCATTACCATTCTAAAGAACATGTGAAAAATGAGATTTATCAAAAGCCAATCTGATTAGTTTTGATAGATCATAGCATTTTAAAGAGTTCTATAGTTATAAAGTAAAATTTACTATTATGTCCTGTATATCAGGTGAGAACAATCAACATCACACAAATGTCACATAACATAATCACTTAGAACAACATGGGATTTGGATTACAAAAGATGGATAAAAGGACATCATCAGATAGGATCCCAAGCTCACATGCTTAAGGTTTTGGCAAATTTAAGAAATAATCCAGCAGATAGTATCTAAAACTAGTGTTCTCTTTCCTTGGTAACTTCTCACAAAAATTACATTACATTTTATCATACACAGATTACTTTTTATAAGCAAAGGAGGACTAAAGAAAAGTACTATCCTTTTTAGTTCCGATACAGTGAAAACACACTCTGATTGACCACGATTAACATGAGATATCAACATTAGTCCATCAAAGCCCATTTGATGTTGAGCACTTTAATGCCAGACTAACATGAGAAAAGGGAAGGAGCAAGGGAATATCTCATATCAGAGTTTATTCAAATGTCAATTGCAATGACAAAAAACAAACAGTGACGTCAAATTTAAACGAACACTAGCTTATCTTCATTCCGATTTCAAGTAAACTAATGCAGAAAATGAGAGCGGTATTTAGCTTAATATGTATCCTGAGTGAATAGGTGTCATAAGAGAATTATACCTTGTGAATCAGGCAGCACAAAAGAAAGAAAGCAGACAAATACTAGTATTGCAAAAAATACTTCCATCTTCAATGATATCAACTGCAGCAATTGATGCTACAAGACGCATGATCCTGATAGATCACACAAGTGGGCACTGTATCTGCTACAAAGGAAATAGTTCATTACAGATGGTAATGATTAGAAATAAATCAGCGGACATCAAATAAATTTTAATACAAATATTAAAGTGCATAAAGATACTATTTCTACACCACCACAGTCACAATATTGATGCAAATATGGGAAGCAGTCAGCAAACAGACTAAATATTAATATCCTGTCATGCATTCATGCCTACATGTAAACGGGTGTGCATGTATCAACAGGGAAGTGTAGAAGACCAAGTCAACTAAATACTTAAGTTAATAATTGAAGGCCCAATATTCACTTTATATTCTAACATGCCCTCTCACATGCAAGCCTATTGCTTTGCACATAGTACATGCACAGGTCTTTTACTTGCCTTATGCTGAAATTTTAACAAATCAAAATTGTAACCTCTAGGTCTACAAAACTGATACCATGTAGAGTAACAACTAAACTAAAAGCTTAAACTTATAGTTGAAGACTCAATATCAACTTTATACTCTAACAAGAAGCAGTAAAAAGATTGGAACACCTTTTTGGGCTCAACTTTAAATGTACTAACTAGTAACATTAATTTAAAAGACGGGATTTCTTTTCCCGTCCTTTCAGGATTTGCTTTAGAGTTCACAAACTCCACATTTTGACTAGCAACTATGAATTACTACTATTGGGTTCTAAGTAGGTTCTGCAAAAAGTAAATCCCTGTAATAGATGCCCTAATACATCTCACTACACAACTTAAGCCTCAACTGAGAGGTGCAGAGAGTATGCTTGATCTACTTTTGCAGAATAACAGTTCTCATTATTCACATTTTTCCCTTCAATATATAGTTATATACTATATTGAGCACTTTTTCACGCCAATTGAAGAAAAATATGTGGTTAAAGGCAATAATCAAGATGCAATAAGCATTATAAACCTGACATGGGAACTCATGGGTGCAAAAAGCTGCTGCAATTTTTCACTTCAATTAAAATCTTGGCAAACATCTTAAAAGATGTTTCTGAACAAGTTAAGAAGCTAGATTGCTCAACAAAATTCTCTCAAACTTCCAACCCAAACAGTACCAGCAACTCAATTTTTTTATAGCAGCAAGGTAGAGCACAAAACAGATCCCAGAAATCCACAGACACAGGTCTTTTGAACTTTGACTCTAAAGGAAGAAACTTTACACACGCAGGCAAAAAAAAAAAAAAAAACTTGAACCAACCCATTATAGTAAGTGAATACACCCCAATCCCCTTTTGGAAGCAGAGAAAAGAAAGTGCAGACCAGAAAAGGAAAGAACAAGAAATTCAGTTTTGTGTTAATGCTAACCTGACATTTAATGCACAATTAAAGAGAAGTAAGTATAATTATTGGAAGGAGGCTCTAACTTTCCCAAGTCCTTTCATTTCCCACATTTTCCAAGCAACCAAACAGAGCTGAAACAAGCAAAACACAAATCCAACAGCCTAGTAACCAAACAGCACCAGATTCTTCAAAGATCGACCCAATAAAACAGCCATGGCAGGAACGAACTGTAAAAGATTCGAAGAATAGTAACAAGTACCTCGGAGACGAATCAATTCAAAGCAGACAAAAAGATCAGGCACTTTAGGAAATGCAAATTAGGGCTTATTTTGTAAGAAGTTGGGAGTGATCTGATTTGGGAGAGAAAGTAGAGTTGGAGCAAAATGAAAAGTGAAGGTTGTGTGTCCTTTTGCTGGTTTATTCTGTGTCTAGAAGAATATGGTGTTGAATGTTGATGGTTTGGTTTGGATAGCAACTTGAAAGAAGCTTTTATGGGTTGGCTTGCAATTATTACAACACACACTCTCTCTCTCTAAAACTGAGCAAATGTTTAGAGTGGTCTCTCTCTCTAGCCTCTTGGTGGGCCATCCTAAAATCTCATTTTAACCATTGACTTTTTCTTCAGCTTTTACTATTTGATATTCTTAAAGACACTATGTATCATAGATAAAAGGAATAATTACATATATCTGCCTTTAATTATTATATGCAGACACTTACATACCCTAAACTTCTTTTCCATCTTTTCGGCTATCAATTCTGTTAACTTAAATATAAAATGTCTTGTATACTCTCATATACATTAAAATTTTAAAATTATGATTTAGTAACCAAACCATTATTTCATATTTTTGTTAGATGAAGAAGACTTTTTAAACGTGGAAGTGAAGTGAGAAGACAATTCTTAAATGAAAATGATTATCATCGCCAAATGAAATCGTATTTACCGTTTGTGAAGGTGTTTTGTCTAATGGGTCTTTTTTTTTTTAAGAACACTACCTGAGATGGTGGGGGGTTTGACCGGACCCCTCTGAGAGTTCAAGAGGTGGTGTTTGCAAAAGGTTAGTTTTTGAATTTTGAAATTGATTACTTACAAGCGAATATGAATTTTTGGGGGTGTTTGATGGAAGTGATCAGAGTTTTATATAATGTTATAGATATTTGTTGATGAAGTTATCTGAAATTTACCAAGGCATGTTTGGCCAAGCGGTCGATGCGCTTTGGATTTCCTTTGAGGTCTCAAGTTTGAGCCAGGTTAAACTAACAACTAACTCGGGTCGCGCCCCCACTAGAGGGTGAGAAATACTGGCTTTTGTAAGTCTGTTGTCCCGTCGCTTAAAAAAAAAAAAGTTTTCTGAAATTTAGGTCTTTTCATGATGCATAGATACTGTGTGTTCATCTATTGTAGCTCTCCAACTCTCAAAAAAATTAAGCATCTCCATGTAAATATAAACAATAAATTTACTCAATCCATCACTTTCAGTTCTCAATAGGCCCTCACATTTCAACCATTGCTTGAATTATCAACCTTCAACAGTTATTTATTAACAAACATCAAATAATATGACCCTAAAAAAAATTCCCACATCTAAAATATATATTAATGATAATATATAATTGATATGCATTTCAGAAATATATAATTGAACATATTTTTGTTTTTGTTTTGCTTTGCTAATTCAAAGAGAAAAGATACTTGTCAAGACAAAATTGAAGTATAACTAAAAACTTGATGCAGTAGCATAGCCCCTCAAAATTCAATCTTCTGTGGATGCAGAAGAATGGTGGGGGTACTTGGACCACACATCTGCCCAAGTGCAGAGACCGTCGGTGACCTCCTTGACGACTGTTGCTGCATCTTTAACATCGACACGAACTTGATCCTTGCTATCCCTCTCCCGGATTGTCACCGATGATGTTGAATCAACAGTGATTGCAAATGGTACCCCAAGTTCATCTGTTCTGGCATATCGCTTTCCGATTGAGGTGCCTGAAAACATGATCAGCATCCCATATACAAAAAATAAATCAGATAAGTGGAGAAGACGGGAAATCAAATATCTCCACCCATGCTGGTGTTTGTGGATATGACATTTGCTAAGCAAAACTCAAGTAAATAGAAGAAGAATTTGTTGGAAATTAACCTGTAATGTCAATCTTATGGGAGATTCCGGAAAGAGTCAGTGACTTGGATATGAGTTTGGAGACCTCCTCAAACTGTTGATTCTGAACCAGTGGGAAAACAGTGCATTTGATGGGTGCCACAAGGGGAGGAAAACGGAAACAATTTAGTTGTTCGTCCCCGGCCTTACTTGGCCTCATGTAGAAAGAGTGCTCAAAGAGGCAATATATTATCCTTCCAATGCCAAAGGATGGCTCGATTACTGATGGAGTGAACACTCTCTGGTGTTCTTTCTTTTTCTCCTTTGAAATTGTGACCATGCTCTTTGTGATGGTTACATTTTT
>JAYMTF010003705.1:0-14611 GCA_036897485.1 Pelargonium nanum | reverse complement strand
CTTCCACCTCCCTGTCTACTCCAAGTGGTCCTTCTCTCAGTCCTTCGAGTAAGCTCTCGTTTCTTCATCTCTAGATTTTTACTGCTTCTGTTTGGTTGCTGAGAAAATTGTGATCCGGAAAAGAAAATTAAGTTATGCTTCTTCGTATGGTTCGTTCTACTTCCATTTACTGAACGATCTCTGCGATTCACTTCAGTGTTTGGTTTTGCTACTTCCTTTTCGTGATCTCTGCGGTTCACTTGAGTTTTTGAATTTGTTTTCTGGTGCTGTTTGGTTGCTGAGAAAATTCTGAGCCAGAACGGAAAATTAGATTATGCTACGTACTGTACTACTTCCATTTCGCGATCTCTGTGATTCACTTGAGTGCTTGTTTATTTGAATATGTTTTCTGGTACTGTTTGGTTGTTGAGAAAATTCTGAAGCAGAACAGAGAATTAAATTATGCTTCGTACCTACTTCTATTTCGCGATCGACACTTGCTCTGTTCTTTACTTCAGATTTTAGAGTTTTTTTTCTTCTTCTTAGCGGTGCTGTTATCTGTTTGGTTGCCGAGAAAATTCTCAACCAGAGAAGATACTTAAAATTATGCTACCTACGGTGCTATTTCCATTTCGTGATCGATGCTATTCAGTGTTCACTTGCTCTGTTCTTTGATTCGAAGTTTTCATTTTGGTGCTGTTTTCTGTTTGGTAGCCGAGAAAATGGTTGGTGATCTATTTTCAATTTTCACACTACCAAGCGAGCAACGGTTAGTAGGATTAAGGACGGTTCAGTTCATGGATGAAAATTTTCTTTTCTTTTCCTTTATTTTCTGAGCTGCCAAACGGAGGGAAATTGGGGTTTATGGTGGAATTTACTAAAATGTCCTTGAAGTTGGGTCATTAGAATTGCGTGGGGTGGCCAGAAATAGCGGCAAAGGTGTGGGGACATGTCTGTAACATTTTGTCAACTTGTGACTTGTGAGGGTTTTGTGTATATTCTGTTGTAGTTTTTGTTGACCAAAATAGCCCGTGTCTGGTGATTCTGAGTAGCAACAAAATTTGGTAAAGAGCCCTTTTCTAGCTTCATGTTTCATAGCATTTGAATGAATAGAAACAAACCCGTGAACCAATATATATTTTTATAAGGTTGTTGTTGTTCATAGAAATGCAACCAATGTGTTTTCTTTAGTGAATAGTTTAAGGTGTTGGTGTGTTTTTTGGTTACCATTCGAGCTGGGAAGCACTACAAGAGCGACAAATCTTATTCTATTAAGTTTTAAACGCAATTGCATTCCTTAAGACTTAAACTTGAGTGTTAGGTTATGTTGGAACAACTCTCCACCAGTTGATCCACACACTTGATGGTGGTGTTGGTGGGCTTTGACATTTGTTGTTGATACACAAGAAATATTGCCATTTCAACCAATAAAACGGCGGCCTTACAAATGAGGCTCTCACCATTGTGGGGTTTGGAGAGGTTCACGTATGTTATATGCAGTCTTGCCCTTGCTTTTACCGATAATTGTGGGTGATTAGTTGGCGGCCTAACAGATGAGGCTCACACCATTGTGGGGGTCGGGGAGGGTCATTTACGTGTGTTGTATGCAGTTTTCCCTTTACTTTTACCGAGAATTGTGGATGGTTAGTTACTAATCTATTCTAAAACATTGCATAATAGAATTGTGGAATAAAGTTTCATAATAGTCTTTGTGCTATTGCATTTGTTTCATTCTAGTCTTCATTTTATGTTCTAATTACTCCAAACTTATTCACTCTATTCCAATTTTAACCAAAGTTTTCTCAAAAATGTTTCAAAAAAGAACTTCCCATTAAATATTGAAACAGCAGACATAATAGTGTGCTGAAGTGGATTTATTTTTCCGCGCTTGCTGTTTAGACTTTAACTGTACGTACTTTATTGGAACACTTCAGGAGAAAAATTGGACTAGATTGGAACAAAGTGAATACATTTGGACTAACCTAGAACATAAAATAGTACAAGAACTAAAATGGAACAAATGAGATAGTTCGTGCTCCATTTTTTTAAAATTTCTCCTAGAATTGTGATTTTAAACTTTGTTTGGATTCTCAGGCAGTTGTTGTATCTTGCATGTCACAGGAAGTTTATAGTCTTTATTGCACCGGTTTTTCTATTAGTACATCTATTCCAGGCAACTTGTGCCGAGCAAAAAAAAAAGGGCAACTTGTGTTGTAGTGAGTGAACTTTGTTTGGTTTATGGCTCTTTATCTGCTAAAATTAGAGTTCACCTAACAAAAGTGATTGCTGAACTGGGAAAGTACTTGAAAAATCTGTTGCACCTACATTTATATGGCTTGAGGAAACATTCAAAAGAATTGTGAACGATTGGTAATTGGTTACTATTTCTAATCAATTGTAATTTTAAATTTTGTCGGGTTTCTAAGGCAGTTGCATCTTGCATATTGGATGAAGTTTATTAAGGAGGAAATACAGTTTACAAGCATGGTTTGGATGATCAAAATGTTCTTCTGGTGATTTTTTTTTTGCCGAATAGGTATCTTGTTGGAGTTTCTGCAGCTGTCGTTGCTCACTCGTTGCTGCAACTGCTTATCAGTGTGTCAAGGCTGCTGAGGAAGTCTCCCGTGATTACCTCAAGGAACTATGCGTGGCTAGTTTTTGCCGGAGATCAGGTAAAACAGTTTCTATATTATGTCCATGCTCTATTGCTAGTGGTTTCCATGAAAATGCAGTCAACTTTTAAAAATGAAACTTGGTTTCATAAAGCAGCCCGTTATGCTTTATGCGATCCTCCATCCACAGTTAATTAAAACATGGTTCGGAAAAATGTCATATTGGCAGAACTGCCTGCAGAACATGATAGATTTATGTAAGATGGTCATAATCTCAAATATATGGAAAATTTAGGATAGAACTAGAGTTGGGAACGGGAATGAGAATGACTAGAAAGTCCTCACACAAACATGACGAATTGGAATCTCATTCTCATTCTCATTCTAATTCTTTGACCAAAAATTCGAACCTAAACGGTACCTAAAGATTAGAAAACATAACCAATCAATCCCTTCCGTTTGTTATGGTACTGAGAATCACCCTGAATGTGCCAAAATCGACACTGTAACATAGGAGGATGTTAGCTAGTTAAGATTTAGGTGCTGATATATACTAATTGCGTGAACGACTACCCATTTATAACTTCACAAGCTCGTCAACTTCCTAACATTTGATTGCACGCCTTCAGTATTTGATTGTTGTTCGTGGTGTTTACTTGCAGCTGTTTGCATATGCAATGATGAGCGCGGGGTCAGCTGCATCTGGTGTGACCAACCTGAATCGCACTGGAGTCCGACACACAGCCCTTCCAAACTTCTGCAAGCCTTTGCATTTCTTCTGTGAGCGCGTTGCTGTCTCAATCGCCTTCACTTTCTTCAGCTGCTTCTTGCTCGCCATTTCTGCTGTTCAGAACGTAATCTGGCTCTCCAAGTACTAGGTTTCCATTTCCTCCATACACGAATATATTACTTAGTAGAGATTAGAATATGTTTGCATCATTTAGCTACTCGACATGATCAATACGAACATAATGGTTTTGATTGCGAAACATATATGTAGTTTCGGTATTGTAAAGAACAGGTTGGCTTGGCTTGGTTTCCATGTTTTTTTTGTGATGGCAATGTGTGAGTTTGATCATTTTGATGACCTATAGCTTTGTGGAAACCTATGTAGCTTGTACTAATGTAATTACAGTGACCATTAAGGTTTCAGTTCCTGTTCCTGATGCCCAAAATTCTGGGAAAAAGTTGCACTTCAGCTGTTAAAGTTTAGTGCAATTGGTTTTGCTGCCTTGCAAGGTTTAGCTCTAAAATGGATTTTGTTTATGGAACCTGAAAAGAACCGATAAACTAGAGATGACAATTCAAGTTTTTAGTCGATTTTGTAGAATTTGGGTTACATTGTTTGGAATTTGTCCGACCAGACTTGAAAGTTAATCAAGTCCTTTTTGTTTGAATTGAATATGTACAAATGGAAGTTGAATTTTAGATATCCGTTGCTTTGCGTTTAAATTGACAACTCTATCGTAAACTAATCAAATATATTTTTAAAAACTAGTTTATTGAAACTAGAGTTCTCAACACGTGAAACGACACGAAATAAGTGACTTCACTAATTTTGTAATTGTATTCAGGTTGGAGTATCCAACATGTTTAATAATCGTGTTGTGTTTGTGTTATACTCAAAAACGCGCATTTACGATTAATTAGTCCTATTATGTTTACATTTTTTTTGTATGTTCAGTAACAAAATTATGTTAAATAGGTATTTTTTATCATTTTGGATCATGCTGGAAAGTGTTATGTGTTAAATGTGTGTCATGATCGTGTCATATTTAGTGTTTCAACACGTAGTAAATGTATCGTGTTTATTTTGAATACGACCAACTTTCAGCACAAAATGAATGCAAAAACGAAAATGTATCGTGTTTATGTCGAATACGACCAACTTTCAGCACAACTCAAATGCAAAAACTACACACGCTCGAATTGTTATCCTTACTTTAGTTCGGTATTTACCAAAATGCCACTTTCATTTTCTTTTGCAATTCACTACTATCTACAAAAATGCCATTTTTATCTGAAGAACAGAATCAAAGTGACGGTCTCTTCTTCAACCTCTGCAACAATGTAGTATCGCACTTCAACCATTTCTCTCAAATCATCAATCCACACCATAACGCAGCTCCAATGGCGTCTTCTCGATTTCTCGTCGGCTCTTCCATGTTCGCTTCTCCTTTATCCCAAAACCCCAAACCCCACAAATTTCACCACTCGAACCCATCAATTCGCTCCCAATCAGATTCCCCAAAATCACCCGACGACGACGACGACGAGGTAAAAAAACCCATCAAAACCCACATCGATTTCCTCAAACTCTCCGTCACCCTCACCGTCGTCTCCGCCTCTCTCTCCCACTCCGCCGCCGCTCTCGCCGCGCCGGCGAAGAAGAAGAAGAAGCGCGCGAAGAAACCCCAAGAGCTTCTCACCGCCGAGCAACTCAGGGTTTGGTCTCAGGGCCTCCCAGTCGTCTCCGATCGAATCCCTTACACGGAGATTCTGAGCTTGACGAGAGAGGGCAAGCTGAAGCACATAATCAGACCTCCCGGAGTTGATTTGCAGGCGTTTTCCGATCCGGTGCTGGTGGTTCTGGAAGATTCTAGAGTGTTCCGGACGGTGCTGCCGTCGCTGGCCGGGAACGCCAAGTTTTGGGATTCGTGGGACGAATTAAAAATCGAGTCTTTATGCGTGAACGCGTATGTGCCTCCGGTGAAGAAAGCTGAGCTTCCGAGGTCGTATTTGGGTTTTTTGAGGTCGGTGAAAACGCCGTCGTTTGTGGCTCAGTTGATGTCGAAGAAGCCGGAGAAGAGGAACAAGGAGCCGGAGGAGGTGAGGAAGATTAAGGAGGAGCTGAGGTTGACGAAAGAGAGGGAAATGGAGAGAGCTAGAAGACAGCAAGAGAAGGTCGAGAGAGCTCGGAAGCTCGAAAAGATGGAGGAAGCTCGGAGGAGGAAGATAGAGTCGAGAATTAAGTATGAGGAGCGAATGCGGGAGGCAATGGTGCAATCGAAGAGACAATCCGATATGTGGCGTCGGCTTGCCAATGACAGTACAGTCTCGACGGGGCTTGGCCTTGTGTTTTTCTACTTGTTTTATCGGATTGTGGTGCTCGGATATAAGAAGCAGAAGAAGGATTATGAGGACAGGTTGAAGATTCAGAAAGCCGAGGCGGATGAGAGGAAGAAGATGAAGGATTTGGAGTTGAAATTGCAGGGGCGTGCACCGGTTAGCGAAGAGGCTGAGCAAGGAATGGGTGAGAAATCTGCTGCTGAGAGGCAGGCTGCCAAGTTCTTGAAGTCGGGTGCTCGTATTCGGAAAGGTCGAAATAGGAAACTTCCTCAGTATCTGGACACTGGGGATGGGGATGTGACCTTTGAGGATGTTGCAGGGCTCGGGAAAATTAGGATTGAGCTGGAAGAGGTGGTGAAGTTTTTCACACAAGCGGAGGTTTACCGAAGGAGAGGAGTGAAAATTCCAGGTCTGCACTTGGCATCGTAACACTGCTCAGCTATTTTTATGTATGTTTGATTTTGAATTTACATTGTGAAAATTAGTTCTATATCTTTAAAAGAAATTAAAGATACCATATTTATATCTCTTTAATCCTCTTAGTGCTCTCACTAGGACATATAATCTCTTACCTAATCAAGTCGTAGAAGAGATATAGGTCACCAAGTAGTTGATGCCTTTTTTCAGGTCTTTTATATTGATGCCGGAAACGGATATTAGCTAGAGGCTCATAGGAAATGAATGCAGTTATTAGCCTTGCAGAAAACTCGTTGTGGGATCTACTGATTGAAATCTGTTTATTTTAGAAATAGCAGGTTTACCTTGGCATCGTAACACTACTCGGCTATTTTTATGTTTGTTTTAATGGTTGAGTCTGAACTTACATTGTGAAAATTAGCATGGTGTTTTCGAAAGGCATTATATGTTATGGTTTATATAGTATGGATGTCATGGCTGATGTCTGTCTGATTACATGTGTAGCTGAGGTTTTTTGTTTGAATCCTTCTAGTGCACTCACTAGAACATGTTGTCTCGCACCCTATAAGGCTATAATTACTACATGTTTATATAGTATGGATGTCATGTATGATGTCTGTCTAATTGCATGTGCGGCTGATAGTTTTTTAATCCTTGTGCTCTCACTAGTACATGTCGTCTCTTAACCTATAATGACGGTTACGTGTGTATATAGTATAGATGTCATGACTGATGTCTGTCTAATTACATGTAAAGCTGATAGTTGTATAATCCTTCTATTGCACTCATTAAGACATGTTGTCTCGTCTTTCAAAAAAAAAGAAAAAAAAAAGAAGACATGTTGTCTCGCACACAATCAAGTTGAAGAGGAGACTTAGGACACCAAATAATTAATGCCTTCTTTAGGGTCTTTTATATTGTTGCCTAAATTCAGTGTTAGCAAAGAGGCACATTGGAATGTAGGATATAGAGGCAGTTTTTAGTAGTAGCTGACTACTGACTAGTAGAGTATTAATGTCCCTCGCAGAAAACTTGTTGTGGGATCAACTGATTGAAATCTGTTTACATTGGAAATAGCAACCAGAATTTTGCTTTACCATGACCTGGATTTGGGACCATAATATGATCATATAGGCTGTGATATATTTTTCATGTATCCCAAACCATGAGTTTCTGTCCTCTGGTAGTCTTATCCCAGTGGCATTCTAAGCTTAAATTCAGTAACGTTTGATTGAACGTGACTGGAATCTTTTAATGTTTCTGCTCAATTTGTCCGAAATAGAACTCTTGTTGGAATAGAATGGTCCTTGGTGTTATACAGTGCATACATACTTATGTACATATTGATATAACCTTATTCCAAGTCAGAGCTTTGCTTGATTTATTTATCATGGTTAAATTGTTTTTTAATCAGGCGGCATACTTCTTTGTGGCTCCCCTGGGGTTGGGAAGACTTTACTAGCAAAAGCTGTGGCTGGAGAGGCAGGTGTGAACTTCTTCTCCGTTTCAGCCTCCCAGTTCGTGGAAATTTATGTTGGTGTTGGTGCTGCCCGTATCCGAGCACTTTACGAAGAAGCAAGGGAGCATGTATGAGTCGCCTTTATTTGCCACACTTCTCCCTTACCCTTTTTTGCATGGCGTTTTAAAATCACGTGTTTTTTTTTTTCTTCTTTTCCATAAGTTTGGTTTAGTTTTGTTGGTATATATATCTCTAGTTTGGCAATATTTTTGCATCATGCCGTGTCTAATGTTTAAACATTTCTTTTTAGTGTTTAAATCGGTTACAGTTTTGCTGTAAAAGGACACATTCCTCTAATTAATTATTTGTCATTTTTCACGGAACTTGTGTACTCGCTCAAACTCATTGTTTTTATCAGAGGTGTACTTTCTGTAATGAACTCAATACATTCTATTTTGCTTTGGGCGGGCTCCATCTATTGTCTTCATTGATTAGCTGGATGCGGTTGGGAGGGCACGTGGTGTAATTAAGGGTTCTGGTGGACGAGAACGCGATGCTACTCTAAATCAGGTTGGTCAGGACATACTTTATTTCCTCAAACATGAACTTTCATGCCGCTTTTATCAATTACATATGTATTTCGAATAAGCAAATTTTCGTTGTTGAATTACAATAGCTCCTTGTCTGCTTGGATGGGTTTGAAGGGAAAGGAGAAGTTATTACCATTGCTTCCACAAATAGACCAGACATTCTAGATCCAGCACTTGTGCGACCTGGTCGATTTGATCGGAAGATTCTCATCCCTATACCTGGTCGTATAGGTCGAATAGAAATTCTCAAGGTAGCAGTTTTCCAATGTTTCCTCACTATGGATTAACCCTTAATTCTGCTTTTGGCATTGCAAGATTTGTCCTGTCATATGGATTTTGGAGGCTCAATTGCCATATACTCTTTTCTTATAGGTCCATGCTCGTAATAAGCCTATGGCTAGAGATGTGGACTATGAAATTGTGGCTGATTTGACAGACGGGATGGTTGGTGCAGAGCTAGCCAATGTAGTTGAGGTTGCTGCTGCAACTATGATGCGGGAAGGCAGGACAGAGGTAGTATAATTTCCATTCTTTTCAATTTTGGGTAGCTGCGTGTTTGGATCCATATTGCCAGCTCTAGAATCAGATATTAGTTCTGTGTTAGGAAATCAGTGCGATGCTCTGCTTAACAAAAAACTGTCTTCCAAAGTTCAAAAGCTTAACTGTCCTGCACAAGTTTTAGTTGTATATGTATGTTTGCAACTTCTCTTTTCCAAATCTTGCTTCATGAAGTTATCTGACACTTCCGAAACTTGACTATGTGCTCATTTGAGTCTGTTGATTTATTGGGGATCACATTTAAAATACTTTGAGCCAATTGTTTATACCAATTCTACAATCCACAATTTCTACAATTGCCCCTGTTGAATACATGATTTATCAAATTATTAATTGCTTGTTTGCAGATCAGAACTGATGATTTGCTTGAAGCTGCCCAAGCAGAAGAAAGAGGACTGTTAAGTAAAATAGATAGGACCCCTAAGATGTGGAAGCAAATAGCCATCAATGAAGCGGCAATAGCTGTTGTAGCTGCGAACTTCCCGGACCTTAATAATATTGAGTTTGTATGGTCCTTACCCTATTAATTTACCTTTTTCTCTTGTTCACACGGTTTTGTTCTTCTGTATAGCTACATCATAACCATCTTATTATTTTTCTTACAAATGTGACGATAAATCTATGTTGTGTCTCATTTTAACAAGGCTATTTGTCTCCATTGCTTCACTTCTACAGTCGTAAACTTGCTCTGACAAAAATATAACATTATGTTGCTTTGGTACAGATCTCAATTGCTCCTAGAGCCGGTAAGGAACTGGGTTATGTTCGATTTAAACTTGATTCCACCAAGTTCAGCAAAGGATTGTTAAGGTACAAGTATAACAAATGTCGAAGTTAGTATTGCTCTGTTAAAGTTGTATCGAGAAGTTACATGGATTGTCTCTTCCATATTAACATTACTCTTGTTTTGTCGAATATCGTGCAGCCGGCAATGTCTTCTGGATTACATCACCGTTCAACTAGCACCTCGTGCAGCTGACGAGATTTGGTATGGTGAGGATCAGGTAAAAACTGCCTTTAGTCTTTAACACATTAACACAACCGCTCTTCCACATCCAGAGAAACTACTGTAGTAGATATGCAATGTTTATTAAAGAACCTCAATTTGTCTTCTGATTCTTATCATGTTGGATCATCAATCTATCAAGATAATCAGCATGTTGTTAAGTAATGGATAGGCTTTAGGTAGCGTTTGTCATTTGGATTATATTTTTTTTTGGAATGGGAATGAGTCAAAGCCATTCTCATGACCAAATATCATAATCCAAACATGAACAATGAGCGTCTAATCCAAACACTACTTCATCTGTTTCTTGCCGTCATTCTTGGTTTGTCATACATTATGTTACATTTTCCATTCTAAAAACACGACCTTGCACTCTGCTCGGTAATCTTAGTACACTCTCTATCTGGTTTAACCAAGACGTTCCCAAGATAGAACCGTTCACACGTTTAATGATTGCAGTTAAGTACAATATGGGCCCATACAGCTGACAATGCCAGGTCAGCAGCTCGAGCCTTTGTTCTTGGCGGTCTGTCTGAGAAACATCATGGAATAATGGACTTCTGGGTCGCAGATAGAATCAATGTATGTCTTATATTTACTCGCACTCTTTTGAAGTTGAAACCAGGTGGCTTCGCCCTGTAACTTCTGATTCTTTTTACGTTGCAAATCTTAATCCTCAGGCTATCGATTTGGATGCATTGAAAATTGTCAACTCATGTCATGAACGTGCAAAAGAGGTAATGTTGTGCGTGAGAAGCGCTCTTATTTGGAACTTTTGGCTCGATTTTGTACTAAACTTCCTGTGTTTGTGTATCAGATTCTGCAGCAAAACCGGAAGCTCATGGATGTAGTTGTGGATCAACTTATGGAGAAGAAAAATCTGACCAGACAAGAATTGTTTCGGCTGATTGATCTGCATGGCGCCGCTAAATCTGCGGTGCCAAGTATAGTTGAGCTCAGAAACAGCAGGCGATTGCAGTTTCAAGACATGGCGGCGGCAAGCACAGACCAGAACGAAGGACCTGTAAGTAATAATGTATGACACTTCACATATATTTATAGGTTATGACAATTTTTGTTGAAAAATAGGAAACCTACCAAGTTTTGTACAACTTTGTAGAATGTGTAATTTAGTGTTGTATTTTCTCTTACATGTACAGTTAATGTAACAAACTCAAAGTGATTATACTAATTTATCGATATATTATTAGTAATTCATGCATGACTAGTTCGTCTACAAGTTCTTGTCTTGTTTAATGTGGTAGCTCTATTTTTTCCCGACAACTCTTTAACTCCTTCGGCCCATCTGAATGGTCGGGTTTAGACTGACAAATGAACCAACTGAGTTGGGTAAATTATATATTTAATATATCGTGTTCGAGATGGGATAAATATAGTCATCCCGTCATCACCTCATTAATTTATTATATATATATATATTAAAAACAAAATCAGATTTTTTTATTTTATATATACAAAAAAAAAAAGAAACAGTTTGAAACTAACCCAAGTAACACACGATCTTCACCAACGGTCAAAAACTGCCAAAAACCGCCACCCACCACTTCTCTTCTCAGCCAAGAACCGTCCAAAAAACTATCTTATAAACCCACAACCCAACTCTTCTTCACTCTTCTTCTTCTCCATTAGTGATCAACCAGAGACATCACCAAAATTTTCCTTACAAAACCTCAAAAACCATGTCATCTTTGTTGGGTCTCTTGTGCACTTACACTCTGTTTCTTGTTTTAGCAGCAACTTTCAAGGACTCTGTGATGGCAAAGTCAGTGAAACAGTTCAAGGTCGGTGACGATTTCGGCTGGCGAGAGCCTGATCCAACCAATGCCGATGTCTACTCTCTTTGGGCTGCCAAGAACCGATTCCAAGTCGGAGATTCTCTCTGTGAGTTCTTTTCAACACTATCTGATTAAGCTTTTAGCTGAATCAGTTCATCTAACTTGATAGTCAAGGCAAAGACGTGTCGTTATAGTTTGTATTTTGACTATCAGCTTAATTTTTCAGTTGAATCTGTCGTCTGAATATCTATAAAATCTTGATCTATTTCAATACACATATTCCACACATTTGTGCAGGTTTTGAGTACAAGAATGATTCAGTTCTTGTAGTGGAGAAATGGAACTATTATCACTGTGACACGAGCGATCTGATCTTCGCGTTCGACAATGGAAAGAGTGTGATAAAGCTTGATAGGTCAGGGTTCTTCTACTTCATCAGTGGAGCCTCTGGTCACTGCAAAAATGGCCAAAGGTTGCTTGTTGATGTCATCTCAGAAGGCTCTCCTGGTCCATCTCCATTTTCAGCCTCAGCACCTCTCATTTGTTCACTCTCTGTGGCTCTCTTTGCAGCTTTTGCTGCTGTTTTTGTGTTATGTGCACCATGACCTTTTGTTTCTTGTTTGTACCTATTACAATATTTATAGTATTGGGTGTTCTTTATATATATCATTCTAATTATTTTAATATTATTTTGCCTATGCATTGGAATGATTCGAATACTAGTTATTAAATATAAGCAAATGTTATATGTCACAGACTGAGAGAACCAGCGCCCCAAACTCTTGTGTCCGGAGGGAGGGGCCAATCTTATTCGTAGGCATCAAGTACATTAAGAACATAATAGGGCAGTGAGGTTTTATACCTATATGTATAAAAATGAGCACTGATCAACATTCGGATATCAAGTATAGGAGTATATGTTGCATCACAAAAACCACCCATAAAGATGTAAGCCTGAGGGAATAATTTATTAGTATAAGAAAATGTAAAGCATGATAATACATTGTGAAGTTGCCCATATGAGGTGTCAAAGAGTTAATGGATTGTGATGGTACTGAGTGCTCTTTGTTATTATTACCATTTGCATCCACCTTGCTTAATCTATCTCCTCCATTTCAGCTTCCTTAACCAATGCCATGTCAAAACAACTCCTAGATACAAAATCACAGCTCCCAAGTCCCAGCTGAGATGGCTACTATATATGGCCTCAAGTGTCCAATCTTCTCCCATGTCCATGTTGAAGAATCACCCGTAAGGATGAGAATGAGTACGAATCAAAATTTTAATCCAAACGCAAACTTTTTGGTTTCTGTTTATCGTAAGATAACAAGATGATTAGAAATCCTTTACTTTTTTCATCTGGAGGGTGGTGGTCGCGCTTGGATTATTTGTAGCTACATATTTACAATACAAACGCGGTAAGCGACTGTGTCATGCTAGAGGGTGGTGGTCACACTTGGATTATTTGTAACTACATATTCACAATACAAACGCGGTGAGCGACTGTTTACCAAAATCTCCGCAAAGTTGTAAGACCATGTATTTATGTTCACATTACTTGTTTCATAGGAAGCTGTCTTCTTTTGTAATTTTGCATTTTTTGTCATTACCTATCACTTTCTTCAGTCTAGCTACTTGTTTGTAGTCAATTTTGTTCGGAAAAGGGTTGTGGTGATATGAATTTCCACCAATGAATGGTCTTCTTGGAAACTACTTACCAGTACTTGACAAGTTGAGAAGCTACTGAACAACCGTCAATATTAAAAAGGTAAACTTTATTAGTAGGATTTTACTTGCACCATCACATTTAGTCACTTCACTTTTTATATTTTTTCAACATAATATGTCCTAATCATTTCTGTTATTCCTAAGAAAACAAAACATTTTCCAATCCGCCATAGTATTGTTGGATTGACTAAGAGCAAATATTATCTGGGAGAAATGGAAATATAGATAATTCAAGAAGAAAAAAAGGAAAAAGTTGTGTGGATAGAAATAGTGAGGAAATATCTGCAACTTGCAAGTAGGTGTTGAAGAATTTGGAAGATGCTTCACAAGTTGACTATATAATACTACTAAATAAGTACTGATATGATTAAAAGATAGAGGTAAATGTCTTACAAAAACCATTTAATCCTAACTGAGCTAAGTTGTGAGCCCAGACACAGTCCGTCTGGTTGTTCATTTACAAAACACAAAAGCAAACTTAGCTATTAAGCTCCTGATTTCATATCATTACAGTTCTCATGCTCTAGGTTGAGTCTTATCAGTAAAAAAAAATGCATTCAAAACTTTTTAAGGCAGTTGTGTCAAATGACATTGAAACTTTTCTCTCATTCAATGAAGAAACATATTTTTATTTAGAGCAAGAAACTAATAAATCCAAGAACTTTGTGTTACACCTTGCAGCTCGGTTTGGTCACTTTGAGTTAGTGTATGAGATTGTCAACTACGTCACTCTATTTGCAGACATACGAGTAAAAATCTATCAAAACATCTAAACAACTTGTTTATGTAAAAAAAAAAAAAAAAATCATAACAAAACAACATATTTTGAAGAAGTCTTGTTTGTAGTAACAGAGAGGAAGTTGTTGCAACTTGCAAGTGCAAGTTCCTAGCAATTAGGCTTTGAAGAATGGTCTTCTTGGAAGATGCTTGTGAGGTTGACTAATATTAAATAACTAGGTGATGATGATGATGATAGAAATTACAATAAATAGCTCTTTCTCTAACTCACATTTCTTCAAGAACTAGCTCCAGCTGATTTCATATCATTGGAAATATATATTGTTCTTGTCATCTGGTTGAGTCTAATCAGGAAAAATGTTGCCAGAACTTTTCAAGGCAGTTGTTTCAAATGACATAGAAACTTTCCTCTCACTCGAGAATTTTTTTGGACAAGAGACTGCTCAATCCAACAACACAGTTCTACACCTTGCAGCCCGGTTTGGTCACTTTGAGTTAGTTTCTGAGATTGTCAAGTTGCGTCCTGATTTGGTTGAAGTTGGGAACAAGAAGAAGGACACGCCGTTGCATGAAGCTAGTCGCGGAGGGCGCGACAAGATTGTGATGCTGTTGTTGCAGACAAATCCATGGGCTGCTTGTTTGCTCAATTGTGAAGGCCA
>JAYMTF010003704.1:0-14611 GCA_036897485.1 Pelargonium nanum | reverse complement strand
AGCTTGCAATGAAGCTAGATACTCATCATCCTGGATACATCAGATATTAAGTATAATAGTTGAAACGGAATGTGCTAGAACCGTTATTGCTGACAAAAGTACAACAGTCAAACCTGCTGTTCCCGAATCAAGCGCTGAGCTGTCAGTGAGGGTGATGGAGGACGAGGTGTTCGGCAAGCATCAGGACCTTCAGGTCGCATGAATTGATGAGGCGCATGAGGAAAACGATATCCAGTCGCCTCCGGTATGCCACCAAACATAGCAGCCTCAAGCATGACTGCTTCATCGTGTTCCTCAGAGGAGATACCTCCCCACTTATATGAGAAAAGAACAAAAATATCAGCTGGCAGTGAACATGGTAATAATAAGTCTGTAACATGCATCAGGATCTTGGTGAGGATTAGATAAACTTATGGGTCACATGGACTATACCTCTTCAGGAAATGCATTTTCATTCTGCTGGGGAGGATTCCCCAAATTTGGTTGCTCGACACTTGATGGTGGGCTAACCCTAGTTCCTCCAATATCTTCATTTGATTCTAAGGAATCCAAAGGCAAAGGTCCTGTCCTGTGCCTGGCAAGAGGCTGCTCGTCCTCTTCAGTTTCATCTAGCATGATAGATGAGCTCCCTACCTCCAATCTGTATACACTCAAAGCACCCTCGTCAAAGTTCTTAACTTCAAGAGCAACGCACACACAAGACAAAATAAAAGGTACCGTTCAACCATGTTCTGGAAAAAGTGCCAAAAGAGAAACTAAGCCTAATGCCAACACACATGAGACGTCTATGAGAGCTTATGATATGCATGATCTAGTCTTGGTAAGCAACTGAAGACATACCTTCCATTAGATGCCACCATTTCCCCAAGCTTTACCTCAGATGATTTCAGAGCTCCCACCTCAGAGCCTCCAAATTGTGGGGCCTGCCCACGCAATGCTTTCTCTTCCTCCGCAGTCTGGAGCCAGTTCATGTCAAATATGAGAGAGATACAAAGAGTTTCAAACAAAAAGTCATATAGTAATAACAAACCTTCAAAGACAATGACACTGCATGTGCAAGTTCAGCATCCTCAAGATGAGGTTGAACTTGACGAGGCTGAGAGTCACTAATGTTCTGCATTAAAATGATAATGAATTTTGTAAAAATCAAGCACCAAAAGAAGCTCAATCTGAATGGCAAATTTACAGGCACATACGTCACGAGCAGCATGCTGATCCGAGTAGCTCTCCCCAACTTCCTGTTTTGAAGCCTCGATAGCAGCACGAACCATCTCTTCTTCTATGTCATTGCTATAATCTGGCAAATTATATTCAGGAACACTAGGCCTAGGATATATGTCACGAGCACTAGCCTGACCAGCTATGGCAGCTGGAGCATTCACTTCATCATCATCATCAATTATGACCGTCCCATGGGATTCTGGGACATATGTGTCTACAAATCCACTGACTTCCTCAATTCTAGGACCAAGGCCAGAATGACCAGATGTCTGATTGTCATCCCTGACCTCTATAGGGACCTCCCTCCCCTCTCGTGGATGCGACACAACAGGCCCACGGTTGATTAAGTCGGCACTGTTCTCAAATAAACTTCTACCAAAAGTTGGATCGAGAAGTGAAAATGGATTTATAGTTCTCGGAGCCGATAGGAGTGGTAAAGAAGGTCTCTGGGCTTCAAGAGGAAATGGGTCATCATCTATATCCATGAAATCATTTTGAGGAGCAGAGATAGGTGCTTGTCTAACACTGCACACAATAATATACATACACATCATCAACAACAACAACAACAAAAATTACTCACTGCAAAATACAAAGTAATTATTGATCCATTGTGGATTGAGGGAAGCCGTTCCGAGGGTGTTAGGTAAGATATACTAAATATAAAATGTAATGCCAGAAAAGGATAATTCACATACGGGTTACTATCTCCTTCAGTGAAATGTGCATTCACAGCTTCATTCAGATCGCCACCATGCTCCTGATTTCAAGTAAAAACGACATATCAGCATGAGGAGCAAAACTGACACATCCTGAACTAGCACTAGAAATGTAACAGACTATGCATCCAAAAAAAAATCAATTTTGAGTTTCCTTAACCCCAAACAAAAATTTAGTACACAGTCAATGAAATCACGATATCTAATTATTTAATTGGGGATATTAAAGCAAACAAGAACTTCGTCGTGAGAATTGAAACTTGTGCAGCCACAACAGAAGCTAAGTACATTACATAAACACAGTTTTATAATAAAGAGATGCATTCTCAAGCTCCATGATAACATCTTACTACTGCTTCAACTTCCAGGATTTATTATCACTCCGACGAAGCTTTTCATTTCTGATATGTCTTTTTGTTTTCAGTTTTTGGCTCTTTCCGAAATTGCGAGATAATGCCCTAAGAAATACACAATTTCAGTAACCGAATAACTTAAAATTAATTTCGCGCCAACCTTAACTAAACTTACCATAATTCAGCTTATTTTTTGTTGACTAGCTTGACTCAACTACACAATCTCACTTCCAATACCAAAAATGCCATATTTTTCAAATACATTAATTATACAAATCGCCTTATTAAGATTCATCAGCATTCACTTCAATTGTAGCTCACACTTGCAAGTACAAACCCCATTGTGTCTCAAAACAATCAAAACCTAGAAATTAACTGCACCAGTAGCTTCCAAAATATTAAAACCCTAACACAATCCAAAAGGTACAATCAAAAAAATAATATCTGCAATTCTACAAAACCCTAATTAACATCACAGAACATTCACAACAACCAATTTTCATATCAAAAAAATGCAATCGCGCACCAATTCAATGCTTACAAATGGAAACAACCAACACATTAACAAGCTAACAAAATCAGAAATGAAAAAAGAAAAGAAAAAACTACCTCGAGCCTCCGAACTGCAACGGCCTCAGGCGCGCCGGTGATGCTCATAAAAGTATCGATTGCTTCCTGATTGGGTCTCGCCATGGGAAAATCGAATGTTGATGACGAATTGTTGAGCTGTGATTTTCTTTTCTATTTTCCCGAGAAACAAACAGTAGAGATATTCGGTGAAGGATATTAAAAAGAGCTCTGGTTTGGTGTATTGTGTGTATATATAGGGTGCCGGGAAAGGTGTGAAATATAGTTGTGCTTTGGAGGCTATTATCGTCATTTCGATTGAACCTTCTCCAACCTTCTACGTTTCTGTTTCTTCTTTTTTTTTTCTTTTCAAATATATATATGTATTAATAATTTGTAATTTCTATACAAACTTCATTGAAAAAATGTGGATTTTAGAAAGAAATTTTTTTAAAAAATAATATTTTGTTGGTGCCTAGGTTTGATATAAATAATGGTTACTTGAGAAAGTTTGGGGTGTTTTTCTTCATATAGAATAAGTATAGAGCAATGGGTAAGTAACGATAAACGGTCTGAACGAGTGAGTAGCGATAGAGACGATCGGACATAAAGTCACAATTTTGTTATGATGATCATTACATGTAATTTTGGCATAAGACAACGTGTTCTAATTATTTTTGTCACCATCGCTATGCACATTATGACAATTTGTCGACTTTATTATTATTATTATTGTTGTTGTTGTTGTTGTTGTTGTTGTAGTCCATCTGTTGTCACCGAGATCAAACCGTTTTGATTTTGCATGTAAATATTTGTTGTGTTGTCGATCAATTATATTTACGTAATAACAAACAACTTTTAATATACTCCGTAACTAGTTAACTTGCGGAAGATTCATTTAATTTTTATCTCTTCGAAGAACTTAAGTTTCCATATTAATAAGAGTATTTTGATAAAACCGAATCCATATGTATGCAATTATTTCTCGTTCAATTTATTTATAAAGTTGCCTATTTTATTCTAGAAGTACATTTAATTCAAATTTTATTTTAATTTAGTCTCCATGTTGTTAAAATTGTTCTAATTAGATTCAAATTATATAATTTCGTCTTATATTAGTTCAAATTTGATCATCAAAATGTTTTTTCAAAAATTGAATCAATATTAAACAAAATTATATAATTATATTAAAAAAACAAAATTATATAATTAAAAAATCAAACTGAATCGATTGTAATAATATAAAAATTAAAATCAAATTAGGTAATAATTCAAAACAAATCATTATTTTTCACACAAGCGAACATTAAGGGTATTTTGGTAACATGAACCAATCTGTTGTATGCGGCTTAAAACGACATCGTTTTGACTCAGATAACAACCCCTCGTCTTCGTCTCCGAGCCTCGCCGATCTCTCACTGTCCTCAAGCTCAGTTTCTCATCGCTAATGGCGGATCTGGACACGGAGAAGCAGAGCATGAAGAAGAAGAAGTCTAGGTTTTGGTTTTGGGCCATAGCATCGATCGCATTCAGGCTTGTCCTCATCTATTTCCCCAAAAATCTCAATCTCTCCTCTCGCCCCGAGGTCTCCACTCCCGTCAACAGCCTCCGCCGCCGTACCGTCTTCGTCTCTCTAGCTCAATTTTCTCAATTCTGTAGCTGAAAATGTTGTTTTTGGTTTTGATTTTGAAGTTTCTGTTGCTTGTAGTGGCCGAAGGTTACTGGTTGAAGCAATCATCGATGTCTCCTTATGCAGGTTTGATTTTCATATAATCTTGAGCAATTAGATTGTAGTTACAATTTAATTTTGGGCAGTTAATTTAGTTTTCATATAATTTGGAGCAATTTGAATGTAATTACAGTTTAATTTTGAATATTTGATTTAATTTTCATCTAATTTTGTGCAATTTGAATGTGATTACAGTTTGTTTGTGTGGGTTTAGTGTGTTGATTTGTGTTTGCTATTGCTGATCATCAGGATCTATGTACCATGGCTCTCCTTTGTTACTGTCAGTTATTGGTCCATTGACCGTTAAAAGGTAATGTTCGAGCTCCGATATCATTGTTCCGTAATAGGCAAGTTGCATTAAATTGTGGTGCTGGGAAAAAATGTCGGCTTTGTAGTTTAGAATGTTTGGATCATATTGTACGATCACGATTAACTCATTGCAATATTCCGTTGTGATGCAGAATTGAAGGGCAACCGAATCATCTTCTATGCAGGTAACACATTTCTCTATTGAAGTCTTCGGCTTTGTTTGTTTCGGTGGAATGCCATGGTATTACAAAAATTACTCATTTATAGTTAGACATATATAATAGATGTTCTTGTGGATCACTATGAAATGCCCACCAACTTACATTTACTACTAGTGGAAAAGGTAAAATAACTTGGAATGTTGGATAATTTTAGTTGAGAACTTATTTCCTTTAATGGTGTTCAATCTTTTATTGTGAAACTTGAGGTAACTATGTTTATGCCTGCTTTTCTAATCTTGGGCATATATTTTCTTCTATGCTTGAAAACAAGGTATTCCATCTTTAGAGACTCGGGAGAAAATATCTTCCTTAAGCGGTTTTCTATAGGGAAAATATTATATATAGACTAAACTAGTATTTGCAACAATTGTCACTGATTGCAAATGACAAGATACCATTTTAGATTATGGTAAGAATTTGAACGAGGATCCATTTGGTTATGATCTCTGCATTTTATTTCCTTGTTCAGGAGACTCAAACTTTCTTCTTATTGTTTTTTCCCTTTGGTAAATATCAACACATTTTTGGATACAGTTTGCTTTTTGTGATTGCAGATATTGTCAGCGCACTGCTTATTCGTGCTACTGGCCAGAAACTTCAGACGGCATACTGTTGGAGTTTGAAATTATTAGATCTTGAGACGGAATTTAAAGTTTCAGGTACTTGTGCATAGCATGATGCTTAAATTATTGAAGCTATGCATGCGGAAAGGGTTTCAAAAATTACAAGAGAGACTTGGTTTTGCCCAACTCATATTTATGACTTGGGGGTGTTTTCTTAACTTAGTCTGGGGAATCATCTTCTCTTATCAAGTAATGCACAGTAATTGGTTTAAAATTCATGGCTACTTATATCATGAACATTCATGACAACCCACGTAATATTGAAACTCAATATTCTTCTCCTTCAAGATAATTTTTGTTGGAAAAGGTTTTAACTCGGTAGCTGGTTGGTGTTGAACTTGGACTGGGCTTATCAAGATATAAATTTTCTCTCCTACTCCTGTTCTTTATCTTCATTCAGTATATTTTTATGCTCATGTGCCTATTTTTTCTATCTACTCTGTTTATTCTTTGTATACTTGAAATGCAAGCTGTGTTTCTCTCCCTCTCAAGTGCCCTGCTAGTTAATGGCAGTGTTTATGTTGTTCTCAGAGTTCCTCTCTTCCGGAAATGTTGCTGCTCTTGTGTACTTATGGAATCCTTTCACAATAGTTTCATGTGTGGGATTGTCCACATCTCCAATTGAAAATTTGGTCGTCATATTGACTCTTTATGGAGCATGTGCGGGTAAGAAGTTAAATAATCGTTGAATAGTGTAGTATAAGTGCATTCTATTTTATGTACTGGTGTTTCATTGATCTGTTTGTTTTTATGCTTTAATGGACAATAGGAAAGGTCCCCTTGGCAGCTTTTGGATGGGTCATGGCTACTCATTTATCCCTTTATCCTTCAATTTTTATTGTTCCAGTAAGCTTCTCCTCCCTACCCCAAATTTTATTTGATATGGGTCATTAATTGTTTCCAAGAAAACACAGTGAATATCATTTTTGCAAGATGTCGTGTATCGTTTCCTTCAACTACTTCTGCTTTAGTAACTTTTTTGGTGTACTTTTTTCAGGTAATTCTTTTATTAGGTTATGGTCCAGATGGTCCTCCTAGGAAATTATTCCTGCAGAGATACAATAAATCTGTAGAGAATGTGCCTAGTGATGGCCATTGTCAACATAAGGAAGTGGTGAAAGAACCAGCTTTATCCTCTAAGTTCTCATGGAGGCCAGTCATGCACTTCACATTCTGGGCTACCGTGTGGTCAGTCTATGTGTTAGTCCTATGCGGCATATCTGTTAAACAATACGGTGGTCTCCCAGAGATGTTTAAAAGGTATGTAGCGAATATCATATAACTTGCACATGTTATTTGCAGTGAAGGAAAAAGAAGCTTACAAAAGACCCAATAGATTGTTTTATGATCTTCCCTGGTTTTTGCAGAACATATGGGTTCATTCTCTCTGTAGAAGATTTGTCTCCAAATATAGGTGTTCTTTGGTAAGCTCACAGTTCCTTTGATCGTGTACAATTAGATAAGTCATCATTTATATTGGTTGTACTCACAAGGCCTCTGTATATTCTCTCCTGTTGCAGGTACTTCTTTGCAGAAGTTTTCAATTTTTTCAGAAACTTCTTTTTGATTGTTTTCCATGCGAATATTCTTTTTATGATATTGCCATTAGCCATACGTCTGAACCACCGGCCCTTTTTTCTGGCTTTTGTGTACATTGCAATCTCCTCAATACTGAAATCGTATCCTTCAGTAAGCTCTCTTTTTCTTTTTATCCTTTCGTTAGAAAAACAAAGTTTCCTGTTGTTTCTGATGAATTTATGCAATTCCCGGAAATGGTTGTTCACTTCCTACCCTTATGGTGTTTATTTATTAGGTTGGAGATTCGGCTCTATACTTCGGTTTGCTGGGCCTGTTTGTTAATGAACTTGCAGGCAAGTCGTGGGTTTCTCTTTTTGACTGTTGATGAATTTGAGATGGGTTGTCTGTCTTAGACCTTCGATCTGCTGTTTTGCAGATATGAAATTATCGTTTTTCCTCTTCTGTGGCTATATTGGGGTCTCTCTCCTTAGCTCTGTGATGCACAATCTATGGATATGGAGGGTATGCCACACTTCGGAAATTATCTAGTTTGAAAGACGAATATGTCTCGTAGATTATAACTTATCTGTTGAAACTTGTAGGGCACCGGTAATGCAAACTTCTACTTCGCGACTGCTATGGCATATGCTTGCTTGCAGGTATGCTACTTGTGAACTAATGCTTGTTTTACCTTTATTTTTCCTTACTGATTTTTGCTTGAGGCCGTGAAATGATTCCAAACCAAAGTTCTTATGAACGGGTGTAAGAGCTTTATTCTACGTATAGGTGAGATTCCATGATAGTCAATTATACAACATGATGTGTCAACTAATATGACACATTAATTATTTTATAATAACTTTGTTGGATCACTGTATCCCGAGTGTACAATGTCATATGAATCGGGTGCTCTGCGCCAAAAATTTATGGAATGGTAGCGTTATTATATGTGTGGTTACCTCTCGTTTAAAATTAAATTTAAACCACAAATATAATCATTATAATCTGCCACATAGATTGTCACGTCATGGCTCACGCTACATAAAAATAAATGTGCAAATGTTGAAGACTGAAGATAACTCTTAATCTTATTTCGCTCCCCTTTCCAATTTGAATCTGTCAATATATACTATACCGATATGCTCAATGAAATGTGCTTTATCGCATCTATAAGACTATAACCGTGCTCTTCAAATGTTGCATACTAATTTAACCTTTTAAGCATATTTCATTAATTTGTTCAAATATCGCATTATAATTTAACCTCTTAAGCATCTTGCATAATTTTGTCGATCAAGTCAACATATTAGAACAATTATATAACTTTTCGCTACAACAGTATTGTATTTATAAATTTCTTACCTTTTCCTAATGCATGCTTGGACCCGTACTGCAGATAATTTTGGTAATTGAGAGCGTACGTGCTATGCTCAACTACGACAGGTTGCTAAATAAGATATCTATTGCAAAACTTCAAGAAACCAAACCTTAACTTTCACTTGACCCGCCATACCAAGTGTCTTCTGATCAGTTCAACTTCTCTTCGCTCAAGCAATCATCGTGTTACCGGGAACCATGTTGACCTCTTGTGCACTTTCAGTTTCGAGGCTTTCCGGTGAATGGAACGACACTGCACTCCCCCGAGAAAAGGTACTTTGGTTCATCACCGGAACGGGTTTTTTTGGATAACATTGCAGAGATTACTTACATTTGTGTTGTAAATTAGTACTGTTTTGTTTGTTAAACAAGTTGGACTTGCTAGTTTTTAGGTTGAACTTATCTATAGATGACACACCCATATTGAAATGTAACATTTGACCAATATTGATTCTAAGTTAAAATTGGCTCAATATTGATTCTTCGTTTGCTTTAATTGGCCTCTGGTCCGGCCATATCGAGCGTCACACTGTCTCGTACTCTACGAGATAGCATTATCGCCAACATAAACTACTAATATTGAAGCTTGTATATTTTTAAATGCCTTATAGTTTAATATATTATAAGATGTCTTAAACTATTAGTATTGCAATGGTAAACTAGGGGAGGCCGAGGCCTCCCCACCCACTATTGTTGAGGGTCGTGAGATTTTTTGAAAAGGAGTGACCACCAATATAGACGGTTAACATCAAAGATTCATATCTTAATATGATGTGATTTTGTATATGTCTATTTTGATGACCAATTATTAGATGTGTTTGAGTATTGAATGTCATTGATATAAAATATAATATTGTTGGAAATGTTTCCCACGAGAGAGTTAGGGAGGCCTCAAACACAACTTCGGTCAATTTCTTGACGTTAACATTCGGTTCATCAGTGTGCATATAAACAAAATGGTAAACGAGGAGGAGGCAAAGGCCTCCGCATCCACTAAAGTTGTGAGTTATGACAAAATGATGAGAATCGGTGACCGCCAGTGTAGATCGGGATGTTCTAGTCTAGGCTGAAGAATCAAACTGAATTAGATTGATCGGTCTAGACCGAACCTGTACCGGTAAGATTTGATCCGTCTTCCGTCCAATATTTTGAAAAAATTGGGTGTTCAATTTGAACCGATTTCAATTTAATATAACTACAAATATATAGTCATTATTATATTATCTAATCGTCTTATGCTTTATTTCCGCATGCATGCCTTTTAACAATGGTAAAAACTTCAATCTAGTGTATGAACGTTTGCATGCGAATCTAACTTGTTCCTGAATTTCTGCATATGGTTAAAATCTCAATTGCAACAATGAGACGGATCGTTGTTTTCTTCATAAACATCTAACACGCTACAATCCCAAGCAAAATTCACCAAACCGTAACAATATTATGAAGAAAAAAAAAGAACAAATTTCAGTAAGGAAAGACAAAAGCAAAACTTCTAACAAATAGACATATTGCAATATCCGCGAATGAAGTAGAATCAAATTATTTAACTGATGTAACTGCTAAAATGCGATTTAAAAACAGAAAAACATGAAGAAAAAAAATCAATCTACCAATAGTAAACGTACTCTCACAAACTATCATACAGTGAAGACGAAAACGATAATGAGACGTCTATAAGTGAATCGAATAGGCAGAGTCAATAGCAGTGGCGGAGCCGGTTGTCGAAAATTGAGGGGGCCAAATTCCTTTAGATTTTACTTCGAATTAAAAATTGAATAAACTCCGTAATTTTATGAGATATTTGAACTCGAGTCTTTAATATATGAGAAGAGTCTTCGTCACTTTCATCGGAGTATAAATATCAATTCAATCATTACAAAATTTGCTATATATTAAGTTAGGGTGAGTCATTGTCTACTATGGCCCACCCCCGGCTTCACCATTAGTCAATAACACCGTTTCACTTAATGAAAGTACAAAATTATCAAATCAAATATGCTAAAATTGTTATTAAAAAGTAAAGAATATGCTAAAATTGTGTTTGAATTATTGTTGATTAAGAAAGATCGACTGCGACAAATGATTTGATTGTTGTTATAGGTGAACTATTGTTGCATAATTGTATGATGTTAATGGGTTTCTCATTTTACTTGTGAAACTGATACATAAATATAATACAAAATAAAGTTGAGTTGAATATTTTTTGTTGACAAGTTTCACGTTTCTTATAGATTATCATTTATCAAACTAAAAAGTAATATTTTGTTACAAAAACTAAAACGTAATATAAAGATTAAAAAAAATGTAATATAAGGTTTTTTCGGATCTTACGTTTTAAAAGATATGTATTAATGTATATATACGCAAAAATAAATTTAGATATTGTCTATAAAAAATGATTTGATTGCTGTTTAACTATTCTTGAAGATTCCCAATTACAAAACTAATACATAATAATACAAATTAAACTCATGTTCACACATGAACGATTGAACGAATACATTGAAGGCTCGTGGCAAAATAAAATATTATAATTTTACAATCCGATTGATTTTATCAAATGTTGCTCTCGTCAGTTCCATTTAAGAACTCTCAACGACATTGTTAAAAAATAATTTGATTGTTGTTATTGAACTATTGTTGCATAAATGCTACGTTGTTACTGATAATATGTTCACACGTGTTAATATTTTATGATATGCAAAATAAAGTCGTTGAATATTAACCACTCACGAGTTTCACGTATAGAACTGATAGTTCGTGTATGCGTATAGGGCTCATATAGAGCTAATAGATTTTAAAACATTTTAAATTACTCAAAATACTTAGTAGTTTTTTATTATTTTTAAATTAAGGTTAAAATTATTTTTTTTTGTATAGATTAAGGTTAAAAGGACTTGAAAAGTTCTGTATGGAACACAAAATCTGAAGAAGCACAAGGCAGAATTTTGGCATTTTTTTAGGAGAATTTACAGGAAATAAAGAGGTTGAATTCAGAAGATCTATGTGACCAAATTATATATTTCATTTCAACAAACCAATCTTCTACACATCACTATTTATTAAATATTAATCTATAATTGGTTTCAACCAACTTCTTGAAATCTACCCAATATGGCAATATCTATGCTAAGTACTCAAATGTCTATGCAATCTATGGGAAGAAATTTTCAAAATGGTTTTTGTACTAATTATTTTAGGATAAAATGTTCGTCGTCGTTGACTAGAGCGGGTAATTTTGTGACATGACATAAAATTACCGTGTTTGTACTTACACATTTTGTAATCGTGACATGTTTGTGCTGGGTGTATAAAACAAGCACGCACGATGATTTAATTGTGTTGTGACACGCCCAACACGCACATGCAAGAGCATAATTGTAAATTTACACTATTAATGTGTGCAATGTGTTTTGTCATGTTGTGTCTAACGTGTTGGTTCTATCAAACATAATGTGTTGGGACGTGTTTGTGTCAATCATGTCGTTTCAACATGGTCAATTTAGTTACCGTCAAAAAAGCCATGTTCGTGATCTATGTTCGTAAACGTGTCAGATCCTTGTTGAGTTGAGCAATTTTTAACTTCTTACTAATTGTTGTAAATTGTAACATTTGCTTCTAATCTTTATATAATTTTTTTCAAGTAACGAAACAAAAGTGAGCGAAAGTGATCAATGGGCAAGTAAAGTTTTAGCGCCAATATATTAGGCACCAAATTCGGAGAGACATAAATATTAGCGAGTAAAGTTAGCATGCAACTAGCCTCCTCGCAAATTGCTTGCTAATAATGTTCAGCTAGCGACATTGCTCGGAATTTGCGAGCAAACTAATCTACTAAAGTAAAAATAAAAAAATTAGTGTAATTAGTGATTTCGAACAAATAACGAAGAGAGTGTCCGATAACAATATTAGCGAGCAAATGAGAGAGTAAAGTTTTGGCGTCAAAATTTGAGACACAAATATTAGCGTGCAAATTATAACCTTCTCGCAAATCGCTTGTTAATATTTTGCACACAATTTGTTATAAAATTCGATTCTCACAAAAAACAGTGTTTTTGGTAGCGTAAAATTATTTCATATATCAGTCAAACTCTCTCCAACATGTTGGTCCTATTCTTAAGAAAGCTTGAATGGACCCATTGTTTTCATTTGTTGGTAAGTCAAGCTAAGCTAACTCAAGCTATAACCAATTTAGGCACATAATGATCACTACCCCCCAAACCTTCCCATTGAGCCACAAACTCCACACCCATGCAACACCACCAACAACAAGCTATAGGTTTAGGTGACTGTTTAAGTCTCAATAACCCACCAATTATATCCAAATTATATTATATAATTACTTTTTTTGTCTCATCATAGTGTTGAACCAATGTTAATATTTGACCCACATACACACCTTAGATTGTGGAATGTAGATGAGGCTTAGAGCTACCAAGCATGAACATTGGGACCCTAAAACCCTGTCTCTATACCTAATTGGGTTTTTGCTTCTCTTAGTCAAATCATCAAACACTTTGTGTGCATGTAAAGATGTATATCTGAAGCAAGTGTTCAAAGTTCTGTAGGGTCAACACCAGAAAGTATTGTCAGCTACATACTCAACATGTTTGTGTGATTCTTAGAACTAGAGTTAGCTTATTTGTTTCAGTAACACGATACACGACACAAAGTTATCATGTTTAGGCTTGCATATTTTGCAAATGTGTTGTGTTTGTATTTTGATACGCACAAGGGTATAATTATATATCATTCATAATACCGTGTCAAACTTATTAGATAATGTTGTATTAAATGTGTTGGTTATATCATGCGGAATGAGTTGGGTCGTGTTCATGTCATGTCAACATGATTCATTTACTTACCGTGTTAAACATCTCTTGTTCGTGTTAGACCATGCAACACGATTACTAAACGTGTCGTGTTCGTGCAACACACAAACAACTTTCAGCATAACATGTGTGAATTGCCAACTCTACTTATAACTAGAGCTGGCAATTCATGTGTGCATGGTGTGTCGTGCTGAAGGTTGTTTGAGTATTGCACAACCCAACACAAACACGACATGTTTAGTAATCGTGTAGTACATCCCAATACAATAACAACACGTTTAGCACAATAACTAAATGTGTCATGATAACACGACTCATCACAATCTACACGATAGTACCTACACGTTTAACACAACATCATCCAATATAAATGAACACGAGACAATTATAAAACACATTGAGTTTTCTACACAAACACGACACAATTACAAAACATGTAATCACAATCTTACCCTAATACAATACAAATAATTATCAGATCCACTTAAAACCTATAATTTCACATAAATGTTATAATAATAAGTTGTGACAAGACACAACTGTTGTAAATTATTCTGTTTTGTCTCCAAGAATCCAACTACTTTTTTTCCTCGTCACAAAACTAGAAGAGTTGTACATAATATTAATATTATTATTATTGCTCTCTCTTCTCTGCCTATTTAAGGAGATCATCTGAGCTTCCCAAAAACATGCCATTACTTTCTTATCTTTATTTTCATTTCTATTCAAACCCTAATCCACCATTTTTTTGTTCTTCATTTTCTCTCAAAAAAATGTGGCAGCTTCTCATTGTTGCTGTGGTTATTATAAGCTTAACTCAGTGGGTTTATAGGTGGAAAAATCCAAGGTGTAATGGGAAGCTCCCACCAGGTTCAATGGGGTTCCCAATTCTTGGTGAGACCCTTCAGTTCTTCACTCCCAGCAGTGATTCTGATATTTCTCCATTTATCAAAAAGAGGATAAAGAGGTAAATTTAGTATAACTCTAATAATACTCATTTAGTTGTCTGATATATTTTGTCATGTTTTTTTATAAAAAAATTTTGAGTTCAAAAAGAAAATAACTTTATTGTATCAAATCATTCTCCAAGAGAGTTACAATCACTAAAGGAACCAGAAGGCCAATCCAACTATCAGAGCCTG
>JAYMTF010003703.1:0-14612 GCA_036897485.1 Pelargonium nanum | reverse complement strand
TGTACCTGTATTGTTTATTTACAGAAATGGTAATATTGCAAAGAGTATCAGGAATCTCAGCCAATATTAATTGGCTGAGAGTCTCTGGCAAGAGACAAAGAAAATGGATCCGGACGGGGCGCTCCGCGCCCAAAAATTCATTGGGGCGGATATGGGTGTATATTTTTATTTATATTAGAATATAAATATATTTAAAATATTTTTAATTAGATTGGACCAGTTTGGGATTTAACGGGTTTGACCCGGACCGTATTTATATATATTTCCCCATTCTCTGTTTTCCTGTCTATTTTCACCTATGTGTCTGTCTCTGTCTGTATCCAGGTATTCTTCAATTTCTCTGTTTTTTTAAGGTTGTTCGTATATATTAACTTAAATAAGATGGGTTTTCGATAATTTTTAACCTTGTTTTCTATTTTATAGGTTGGGAAATTCTCAAATTTAATTTGTGTTGTATTCTGGAGGGGATTAGGGGAATTTAGATCATTGGGCATCAAATTTCCATTCGGTGTTTGGTTGATGTAATTGTTAATAATATGTGAATTATTGTATCATTTGTTTGGGTTTTTGTTTGTTCTGGCTTCATGTGTTTGTTTCACATTTTTGTATATTATGCTATGATTTGATCAGGGAAGAAGTGAAGGAATAGCAATGAGAATAACAATAAAAATCTCTCTTTAGTACATTTTTCATGTTTGTTTACCTTTTGATAGAATTTTCAGTATCCAAAATCCTTATTTTATTTTATTTTGTGTCCTCAATGAGTGGTTTTTTACTTAACATTTGGATTACAAATTTTGGAATGGGAATGTGATTCTCATTACAAAGCCACTTTCATGACCAAAAAGTCTTGATTCAAGCGTGATGAATAGGAACTTCATTCTCATTCACATTCTTGATCCATGAACAAATATTCTAATCGAAAAACTACCTTAGCTTACTGGTTCTTGGGTATGATATCATAGATTCGTGGTGAACAATTCTGTGTAGATAGAAATCTGGGTCACAATATACAAAGTTTGATTTTTGGGGGGTGGTCAACCTAAAAGCAAGTGCTCGATATGTCAAATATTTGCCCAGCTAGCTCACGTATTAGAATGTAGGAATGGTGGGGTGACCAAATGGGTTATTGGTTTTGACATTTCCTGGGAAGAATAACACAATGTGTCACAGATTTCTACATCCCACAGCAGATTTGTACATTTCATCACTAAATAGCCAATGATCTTGTTACCTTGATCCTATATACAAGTGCATTGAGTCATGACATTGGAACTGATGATTGGCTATGTTTTTTTTTTGGCCTGTTCCTTAGTTTCCGTTGGCTGTTTAACATGTTACTCTATTGCCTTATGTTCCCTTTTTTATGTTACCTCTAACTTGACTTAAACTGCATATCAGGAATTTTGAGCCATTTTACAATTGAAAAGAAAGAAAGAAGTTTTTGTTGGTTTGTTACTCCAACTTCCGACGGTCAATTTTCATGTCTGAATTCAACGATCAGATTCCAACTGCTTTTGGTAGCTTCTTTTTCCCTTTCTACATTTCTAACGCAATATGTTTATGTAGAAGGCTCAGATTTCTTATTAGAACATTTAGCTGATGTTTTGCGGTTGTTGTATTTGGATTGATCAGACCCTTTTGCTGAGGCAAATGCTGAGGACTCGGGTGCTGGATCAAAAGAGTACGTCCATGTGCGCGTCCAGCAGCGTAATGGTAGGAAAAGCCTGACCACTGTTCAAGGGTTGAAGAAGGAATTCAGCTACAATAAGATACTCAAAGATTTGAAGAAAGAGTTCTGTTGTAATGGTACTGTAGTCCAAGATTCTGAGCTAGGCCAGGTTTGTATCTATTCATTTTTTTCCAACTAGGCTGTTACCAATTAGTGGTTCATGTTTAAAATTCTCAAAACTTTCCAATAATTGGCTGCCTATGAACAATTTCTTCATATCCCTCATTGTACGAATAAGATCTAAAGATATTGAGAACTAATTCAAGACGTTGTAGTTGAACATTATAATTTATAGAGGAAAACCAACCTGATGTCATGGTTAATTATATTATACACAGGTTATACAACTTCAGGGTGACCAGAGAAAGAACGTTTCGAGCTTTCTTGTGCAGGTAGATGGAATTATTTCCGAATCTTGATTCAGATATATGATGGTCTAATGTTACGTCTCTTAACGTTCACAGGCCGGCATTGTGAAGAAGGAACACATCAAGATTCATGGGTTCTAAGCTGCAGCAGATAATGTAGTACTTTGATGCATATACTTAACACAAAAGCGAGTGGTATATGATATTTGCTTTGGTCCTCAGTGTAGTTTGCATATCATTTTGATTTTTGTCCCTTTAGCTCCTAAGTGAAGTGTATGCAAAAAGAAGCTTGGTCTTTGAAGTAGCTAGTAATTATGCTGCTTGCTGTATAATGTGTAAAAAAATTCAGAATAATAATATTTGCTCACTTTTTAAGCAGGTATCTTTGACTGATAATGGTTTAGGATATTTCATACTTATTTATTTGGTTTGCTAAACTAATGTTGTCTAAGGACATGCTAAAGAATAATTGCCAATGATAAAAAAAAATCATTATTTATTTTCCGTTTTATCCCAAACTTTGCACACGTCTTAAATCTCTAACCTTCAATAATTGAGTGCATGCACAAAATATGATAATAAATCAAACTTAAATTGTCGGTTAAATTTTAGAGAATAATAGATATTGAGAAACTAAATGATTTTGAAATAATTGAAAGATTGATTTTAAAAATAGTTGAAAGATCAGTTATGAATTTTTGTACAAGTGAAAGATCAATTTTGAGTACAACCTTTTTTTTTAAGATATAATTTCCTCTATATTACTATTATTTATCTATATTTAAATTTAATATAAAAATATTTATTTTATTGCATTATTTATTTAACATATTGGGTTCATGACGGAACGAGGCGAGGTGGGTTATAGTTACTATATCCCCGCTTTGTGTCCCGAACAGGAATTCTTGTACCGAGTCTATCGAAAATATTCCCGCCCGTGTTCAGGAGCATCGAGTTCCGTCGAGTTCATATTAGATTGTCATCTCTAGTAATAGATAGGATTGGAGAGGGAGTAGATGTAGATGTGGCATTGTGTAAGTAGGTAGTATTATATTATGGATATTATCCATTAATAACAGTGTCTACTCTCTCTGGTGCCAATGGCATGTTTGTCTTTTCATTTGGCATTTTCTTAATTACTACTGCACAACCTTATCTTAACCTCATTAATTTATTACATACTTCTACTTCTACCAAACAGTTTATGATCCAAGCTTCCACTCCTATGTATGTTGCTCACACCCAAATCCATGACACCCAGTTATTTCAACATTGATTACAAGTTCTTTGTTTATTTCTTTAAAAACAAGATCTACAAATCAACAGTCTCATGTTTCACTCAAAAAAGTGTGTGGTGTGTGATGATTATTTGACTACTGATACTGATAGGCACAAACAGGATCTTGTCTGATGTGGTCCTCACCACACAATAAAAAGTTGTGAGCAGACACACCCAAGACAAGCCAAATGTCCAAAAATCACAAGACCACCACCAACCAACACTTTAGTCTGTGAAATTCAACTACCTATCAAACTTGGACTAACAACCCTAACTACCATTCTTCTTCCTCTGTTTCTCATCTCCCATTCTTCTTCTTCTTCACATCTCCATCCCATCTTATGAAGACTGCTTTATGTACAATCCATCTCCTATTAATACACTTATTAACATCCCTTCACTCACTCACTTCCACCAAATATCTTTAATTCTCGCTAATGGCTGACCTGTACAATCACGCTTCTTCTTCTTCCACCAATGACTCCTCTGTCGATTCTAGAGGTAACCACTTCACATTTTCTTGCTCACTTTAGTTTTTACTCGCACTCATTTGAAAATTATAGCTCAATCACTCTGAAACTCAATGCTCTGTTTTGGTCTCTCTCTTTCTCTCTGTCTATACCCTGTTTAGCTTTGAATAGTATGTCAAGTTATCTGTTTTTGTGACAATGGGTTTTTTAAGCAACTTATTGGTGCTCTTGGTGTGGTTATAGCAGAAGAATCGAGCCTTGATTCTAAACTTGATTTCTCGGAAGATGAGGAAACTCTAATCACAAGGATGTATAATCTGGTTGGTGAAAGGTGGGTTTGTCCTCTGTTTTTTTTCCTCTGTTTTTCCTCTGTTTTGTCCTCTGTTTTTGTGAATTTGTAATGAGAGAGTGTAAAATGTTGCAGGTGGCCTCTGATAGCAGGGAGAATTCCAGGGAGATCGGCAGAGGAAATTGAGAAGTACTGGACTTCCAGATACTCCACTAGCAGCGAATGAATCAAATGTGATTTCTCCAATTACAAGAGAAAAATTTTGTGGTATCAAAAGTTATATGGAACTTATGTCATGTTTGCTTGCTTAATTAGAAAGAGAGCAAGCTTTAGGTGTTGTAGTAGTAGATTTACAAGTGGTGTATTTGGCTTGATTTGTGAAATGCCAATATCTCTGTACAATTGTGTTGCCTTAGTTTGGTGTGTTGATTAGGTTTGTACTTCCACTCCCATTCCCAGTAGTTTCTTCAAGTGGTTGTATTTGGTTAATTAATTAAACACAATGAATGTTGACATTTCTTGCATTCACTAAACCAAAAAGAGTATTGTTAAATGGTGATACTTGAAATGCAATAAGTTGAGGTTTCACAATAATATACAATGAAGTTGAAAATTGAAATGCTAAAATGTTGTAGGGTCCTACTCCTACAAGCTGATCATAATTAATAAATATTATTGTCCTATGTATATATATTCTCCCACAAAATTCTAGTTCTATTGATGGCATCATTATTTTATACATTGGACACAAGTCACACAACACTCAGTTTGAAAGCTCTATAGCTGCCATTTCTTTATCCTCTTCCATATATTATGTATACACCCCAGTGTCCTAGTGTAAGTAGCACCAAATTATTTTCAGTAAAGTGACATTGCCTTTTTCTGTTTACCTCCTATGGGCTCTGGCTTGCTGAGAAACAATAGGCCTTGAAGCCATTTCAGATTCTTTGATTACCTCGCAATGACAGAAAGTGAAATCATACTTATAATATTGACATTTTAGTAGTTGAAGTACAACTTATTATCAAATTTAACATGGTATTAGATTTAGTTTTGATCCAAATTCATCTCGAAGGTGTCTTGTTTATCTTGCACCTCATCGTGTGTCTGCAACAGTCACATGTGGAGAGAAAAGTACTAGAAAAATGTCTAGCGATTGCTGATTAAAGATTCGAGCCCCACATGGATAAAAGAAAAATATACACATGTGAGATAATGCTCTATTTGCGTACCTACGAGTAAAAGAGAAAACGAACGTGTCAAACCACTTAAACAAGTTGTTTATGTAATAAATTACAAGACCAAAAACATTGGAAGCATCCCCTTCATCCTGTATAACTTGAAGCACTTGTAAGATCTCAATTTGAAACATTGTCTGAATTGTCATCATTTCCACCGTCTGAGACTCCTTAAAATCTACCCACAGAGCTTGAAGCACTTGAAGCGCGTCAAACTCGGCCAAATGCTCTTGCTAACCTCGCTCCACGATCCAACTAAGCGTTTTACGAATCGACTATATTTTCATCATGCTCTTTGTACTCATTTGAGATTATTTATAGAAACCCCAATAATTTATTTCCAAAACTTAATAAAATCAATAACTCAAACGTTTGTCATCCTAACAAGAACTTGTTTTTTAAGCGAGAAATACAATTTTTTTCAAAATCTTAAAATGGAAAGGAACACCTAACTAAAACTACTATAATCTATGTTTATAAGTCATCACTCACAGAAAAAATTTAACTAGAAAATGACGTCTCGAAGAAAGCAGCACTTCTTGAAACCCTGATAAAAAGAAAGGGAAGAATGAAAGAGGGGAGGATGATTTTCTAAAGTTTCTTTTTTATTTTGATTTATTGTATTATTAATGTATGTAGTTCAACGGGAAGGAAAAATCCATTCTCCGAACGGTGCCGGATTGGAGTTTAAAAAATTCATGAACGAAAAATGCGGACGGGAATTGTTTTTCAAAGCCCGTTGTGAATTGTGATTCCTACTAGATTAGATATAGACTCAAATAGTTGAATTGGGCTTACTTAAAAAAAAAAAATTGGGCTTACTTGATGGGCCGATCCAACTATGTTGACAACTACACACAGCACAATAACCATCATGATTTGGGTTATTGGACCTCCCGTTGTTGATTCATTTATCTAATTCTGCGAACACAAATTTAACGTATTTTATTTTTTATTCTTATGCATAATGCACATGACGCAATACATTTGAACCCAGATTTGTAATTAGTAGTTAAATAATGTAGTGCCACATGAGGGACAAAATCAAAACCATTATAAAATATGGCGGAGATGCGTGAGGTATTATATGAAGCTTCTTTTTATTTTCTCCTCGAATGGCTCAATTGGTAGCCCATACCTTATGATAGAAGTAGCAAGCCAAAACATATATTTCATCAGCAAAAATATTGAGGACCACTCATGCACCTCCCAACTGCTGGCTTAACCACAACCAACACTGCACTGCACAGCACAACCAACATCATATCATTTGCAATTTGTTCTCATTTCGATCTCATAAAGAATAATTTTGCTCATCTTGTCGCCATATTCTTCTCTCTACACTCTTTTCTTTTAATATCTTTTTATCACTACTTATAACAATTATAAGACAATTACTTGCTCTTTATCTCCTGCAATACTTGCACAACATAAACAAACCCATCATAATTTTATGAAGCACAATATAAACAATTAATTACAAGAAGATTAAGAATCCATTTGTGTTAATAATTTTTTAAAAATATGCAATTATTTTTGTTTTATGAAATAAATTAAATGAGCTACTATGACCTGTATTTAAACCACTTGTTACTGCCAAATGATGATATGATTGGAGCTCACTCATGCATGAGTCATGACATAATTGGATTCGAATTCTGGTCCAATATTTTGTGCAGAGAATAAGTAGTAAAGAACGATGAGAAGAAAATAATTATAAATGGATAATAATAAAAAAGGATAGGATTGAGAATGGGCAATTGCAAATTGGCAAAGCCGTAAAGCTTATCTCTCCACCTTGTTTTCTTGGGACTCCAACCTCTAACGTTTTCAATTTTCTTATATGTTTTGTGTCCTCAATAACAACTAACAAATGACCAACAACTATCAAATTGGATTTTTTCACACATTATTCTTTTTATTTTTATTTTATTTCCACCTACTCTATAATGGACTAATAAATAAAAAAAGTGTTTGTTGATGCTTGAGGACGGTACATGATAACTATTGAAGTTCCTTTGTAATTATCCTTTCACTCTCTCATTTTGTCTCTATTTTCATGGCTCATACAATTTGACCGACAATATCAACTGTTTTAAGTTTTAACTTTTAACCCAATTGCGAGTTCACTGTTACATGTAAAATGACTTTCAAAGTTTGACTGAGTTCCAAAAGAAATGAAAATTTTGGTCAGCAATTTTTGACTTGTACGCAATTGTATGAGTAATCTCTAGCGGATGGGCATTGGATATAGTACTTATCCTCAGAAAACTTGGCTTCCAAGGCCAATTTATAGATCAGTCCAGACCTCAATAGTCACAAAATTGACTGCTATATATGAAGCTAAAATCCTGCAATAAAACTACTAATTTTTTTTCTTCAAAAAAGTATTTGCTTCAGGTATATACAATTTTGAAGAATTAGGGAACAAAATCGAGTTGTGTGTACTTTACTTTGGTAATGAAACTTAATTATGCTCATCATTATGAGTAAAAGTTTAGAATCACGTTATCATGTTGCATATCTTGCTCACTCCCACATACTTGCTCCCGAAGTGTTTACTCTGAATCTTACCTCGCAGATACAAAGCTTGCCCCGCGATAACTATAGTCACCCCGAGGCACAATACCAAAATTATATATAGGGTCAACCGTGTGTTATCTCGCGCAAGTCACATGCATGCTCAAAATCAAGATTTGAAAAACTTAAAGTAGTTTGGACTTAGAACAAAATACAAGAAAATTTTCTAATACGTGGACGTACAAGACGATAAAAACATTATAGTGCATTTAATTGACCAAGTTAAAACGCATCACATATTGTTAAATAATTGTGTTCTTCCAACTCGATATCACATGCAAAACTAAATTAATTTACACGTGATGGAATAGTTTGGTTTGTTAGAACATGCATGCACATATAAGTATCTAAGATCATTTATGCATGTTAAGAAGTTGCAAGTACACTTTCTGAATGCCAAATAAGATGATATACGTAAAAAGTAAAGGAAAAAAGAAAAGAGAACAGAATTCAGTTAAGTTGATATATCAAATAAAAATGGGTGACATCATATATAGGAACATGGAAGAAGACATGAATTACAGTATGGTGTGTCACAGTGTAGTTGAGAGGTCAAGTGCCACCACCTACGTGCCTGCAAATGCACCTCCCTTCGGACAACTTTCATACAAATATTTCATCCCCTAAAAAGATAACAATCAAATATATATATTTTTATTTTGTTTTGTTTTGTTTTCTTCTCATCCTCTGGGGCAATTTGCTTCTTTTTCCTCACCTCACTTTGTGTTATAAATTGAGGAACTTGGGGGAGAGCTAAGCATTGCCTGATAGCATCAGCTTGAGTTTCATTTCCTAGAGTTCCTTGCAAGAAAATATCTTTTTCTTTTCCACCTAAAGAGTTCTAGCCATGGCTGCATCTTTCTCATCAGTGCCTTCAATGGTAAGTCGCCTAACTCAATTTCTAATAATTAATGGAGTTCTTGGAATTTCATATTTTGAGATGAATTTACATTTCATTGCACATATTTTCCCTCTTGTATTCAAGAATGTTCTGTTTCAATTCATTTTAGTGACATTTTTGGTTTCCCAACTGCAACACCGACCAGAGGGTGGTGATGTCATTTCAAATTAGTAAACATTTACTGCGTCTCATGTGTAGACTCTTCTTGATGGTTGATGGAATTCAAGTTATATATATGAAAAAATAAAGATTTGAGTTTAGACTTAGAGAGACAGTACATGCATATCTTCATGAATTGAATCCTTTGCATATCTATGTCTCAATATATTTGATTTGAATTAAGAAGAAAATATCAAATATTTGTTAGTACTTAAATTGTACAATGACTTAACAATTCTCTTGAACAGATAATGGAGGAAGAAGGAAGGTTTGAAGCCGAAGTTGCGGAAGTGCAAGCATGGTGGAACTCTGAGAGGTTCAAGCTAACCCAGCGCCCATATTCAGCCAAAGATGTGGTGGCTCTTCGCGGCAACCTCAAGCAGAGCTACGGCTCCAATGAGATGGCCCAGTAGCTTTGGTGGACCCTCAAGAGCCACCAGGCTGAGGGCACAGCCTCCAGGACTTTTGGTGCACTTGACCCTGTCCAGGTTACCATGATGGCCAAGCATTTGGACAGCATTTACGTCTCTGGCTGGCAGTGCTCTTCCACCCACACTTCCACCAATGAGCCAGGCCCTGACCTTGCGGACTACCCTTATGACACTGTCCCTAACAAGGTGGAGCATCTCTTTTTCGCGCAGCAGTACCATGACAGGAAGCAGAGGGAGGCTCGTATGAGCCTGAGCCGCGGAGAGAGGGCGCGAACACCCTATGTTGATTACCTCAAGCCTATCATTGCTGATGGGGACACTGGTTTTGGTGGCACCACAGCAACTGTCAAGCTCTGCAAGCTGTTTGTGGAGCGCGGCGCTGCTGGGGTTCACATTGAGGACCAGTCCTCTGTGACCAAGAAATGTGGGCACATGGCTGGTAAGGTTCTTGTTGCTGTGAATGAGCACATTAACAGGCTTGTGGCTGCCAGGTTGCAGTTTGATGTCATGGGGGTTGAGACAGTGTTGGTGGCCAGAACTGATGCTGTGGGTGCTAATTTGATCCAAACCAATGTGGATCCAAGAGACCATCAGTTCATATTGGGTGCCACAAACCCGAGCGTCAGGGGAAGAAGCCTAGCCACTATGCTAGCAGAGGGAATGGCTGGTGGCAAGACAGGAGCTCAGCTTCAAGCTATTGAGGACAACTGGCTGGCAATGGCTCAACTGAAGACATTTTCCCAATGTGTCATTGATGCAATCAAGAGCATGAACATTGGGGAAGACGAGAAGCGGAGGAGGCTGAACGAGTGGATGAACCATTCCAGCTATGACAAGTGCTTGTCCAACGAGCAGGGGCGAGAAATTGCGGATAGATTGGGGCTCAAGAACCTGTTCTGGGACTGGGACTTGCCCAGGACCAGAGAAGGGTTCTACAGGTTTGAAGGGTCTGTTCATGCTGCAGTTGTGCGAGGGTGGGCCTTTGCTCCTCACTGTGATGTGGTTTGGATGGAGACTGCAAGCCCGGACATGGTGGAATGCACCAAGTTTTCACAAGGGATGAAATCAATGAGGCCGGAGACGATGCTGGCCTATAATCTGTCCCCATCATTCAACTGGGATGCATCAGGAATGACAGACCAGCAGATGATGGAGTTCATCCCGAGAATCGCCAAGCTGGGGTACGTCTGGCAGTTCATAACCCTTGCAGGATTCCATGCTGATGCACTGGTGATCGACACGTTTGCGAGGGACTTTGCGAGGAGGGGAATGCTGGCATATGTGGAGAGGATCCAGAGGGAGGAGAGGAACAATGGGGTAGACACATTGGCTCACCAGAAGTGGTCTGGTGCAAACTTTTATGATAGGTACCTCAAGACTGTCCAGGGAGGCATATCTTCCACTGCAGCTATGGGAAAAGGTAATTAATTAGTACATGGCTCAAGTGTAACACATGGATACATATATACATTTTGGGTAATGAGATTTGTTTTTTTGTCTATTCAGGAGTGACTGAAGAGCAGTTCAAGGAGACATGGACCAGATCAGGTGCAACCAATATGGGAGATGGCAGTGTTGTGGTTGCAAAGTCAAGAATGTAGAAGAAATGGAAGAAGAAGAAGAAGAAGATGAACCCAACTCAATGTCATGGCTTGTTTGTGGAAGTGGGCTATATAAGCTGCAATAATCTTTTTTAGTATAAGAAGAATAAATAGGTGCTAATTGGATCATCATTTTGGGCAAATTTAGGCCTTACATATCATATATTATTGTAAGTTTGAATTGTATTTGTTTTCATTGGATCTTTGAAAGCTTTGCCTTGTAATGTTCATGTTTCTACTGTAATCTTATTTCATGTGTTTGAAATACTATCTGCAGTTAAATATCTGCTTCTGTTCATCAGTTTAAGCTCAATTGGAAATGTGGAAAGTGTTTTTTTTTTATTATTTAAATTATTTGTTTCTCATTTCCATTTTCATAATCATTACCGAGATCATAAGAAAAAACGGTCGTCTGATGGGACCACAAGAAAAGTCACTATATTGAACGGTTTCGATTACATCCACTGAAAAGTGTACGTTACTCGTAGCTCATATTTATCCTTCTTTCTCACTTGTTGCTGATGTGATTGTGTGGTGGTAGCGGCGTTACTGAATCGGTCTAATTGCAGAGACAAACTGGAATTTACGGTTCCGATGCACGCGAGCTCGTTCGAAGGTAGGTGCACTCTCAGTCTGATAGATTGGCTGTTAAGATCTCTAAGCGACGAGTTTAGCCAAGAATTGAATATTTTCTCTGGTTTCGATCTTGTTTCAAGCGTTTTTTTCTATGGATTCTATGGGAAAGTTTGATTCCTTTTGCTATGTTGTGAATTTGATTGTATAGATTCTTATGAGGGAATGGTAGTGGATTCTAAGATTAGACTGAAAATTGCTGGTATTTTTGCACTTGTTTATATATTTGATAATGTCTTTTCAAATTTGTATTAAAAATGTTCTTTTGATGTAAATTTGGGACAATTTTGCTGTTGGGTAAAGGATTGAATTTTAAAGAAAGAACATGTTTTTCCAATTGAACTGTTGAAACTTGAAAGAACTATGTAATTGTTATTTGGTTTGCTGCTCTGCCCTGCTTTGTATCTGTTCTGTTGGTTATTTTTCTGCAAACCTATCTTTGGCATGTGAATTGAAACAATTTAATGTAGCCGAGAAGACAAAATGCAGATGGCAATGCTGCTCCTTTGCTCTGCTTTGTTTACTTATGTGTTGATTGTTCTGCTAGTTTTTACCATTATTTGCTTGTGAACTACTAACTATATTGCTAGCACACTTTCCACGCAATGAAATGGACAAATAAGCCTGCATGCTTGAGGGTTTCAAATGAAGTTTTATGCACAGAGAGTATTCATCGGTATAGTTTTTCACTTTTTTGCAATAGGTATTACTTTCACCAGGTCATTATGCATATTTATGTGTATATTAACTTGTTGGGTGCTTGTTGATCATTGTGGAAAGAATGTCGTTAATGAAAAAATGCTCTATATCAAGTTGTTTTGGGGTTCATATATTATAATTAGCATTCTTACCATCGTTTAGTTTCCTCATACAGTGAAGCTTTTCAGTATTAATGTCTTGAATTCTAGTTTGGATTAAGTTACTTTGGTGGAAGAATCAATTATAGGAGGCAGATATCAGGTCTTGCTATTTCTACCCTAGGATTACAAACTCAAAGTTATTAAACTATCTTGTATTCTTATCCAGTTATCTTCACATAGAAATCATGTTATTGAATGATGGGAAATTCAACATGTTACTAATGAACGAAGACATCCATACATGAACTAAAAGATGCTGTAGTATACACAATAGTTCAAATATCAGTTTGTGCCAAATTATGTGTCAGAAGTGAGACCCATGTGGAAAGTTAATTGCCATTAACTTGCTTGTTTTATGTAAAGTGCATCCACATGACAGTGCATGTTCACAATCTATTTTGATGTTTTAAGTTGCTTTCCCTGTTTGTTTCAGTTACATCAGTTGTGTATAAACTCCAGTTCTTGATGTGAGTGACAATCTATATATCTGTATATATTTAAGTGTTCAAAACAAAGCAATCGATAAAGTTGTGCCACCTTTCTGATACCCTATCTTACATTATTGCTCATTGTATTTCCAAAAATCACAGTTCAGGAAATCAAAGAAATGACAGTTGAAATACAGTAATAATAGAACAGGCAATGAATGCACCTTTGTTAGCCATGGATGCAGCTAGCTTTCCTCTCTTATCCTCTGCCCTTACTTCTTCCAGGGTTTCAAGATGGACAGTACGATGATGAGAGCAATAACTAGGAGCAAGATGATAGAGATCATCATGCATTTTCTGGATCTTTTCTGTAAGCTCTTTGCTACATTCAGAGCATCTGTACCCAACTTAACATGGTCAACTGCATTTGTTACCTATAGACATACAAACTATATCATTGCTGTGCACTTGAAGAAGCAAAGCTAATTCAAATTGTTTGCAAATTATACAAGTAAATCATTTCGCACTGTAAATATATAGCAGAAGATAGTTTTTCCATAATCACTGCACTGCAAATGATAATGACCAGCATTTGAGGTCAATTTCACTGTAATTTTGTGGGATTCAATTAGCTGAACAAGATTGCCATTAACATACAGAGCAGCCATATCACTATTTCTACCACAGAAGACACATCTGCCACAAAAAAGGATATAAGATTACAAACAAACCTGACTTTCAATGTTATCCAAAATTTCTCCTTGAGCCTCAACTAGAACTGCCATATCAAGGTAAATCTGAAAAAAAGTGTGCAAACGCATATATTAGGCATGCTGGTTTTGGGGCTGTATGAGGTCAAGTTCTGATATACCTGATGTAAGTCAAGAAGCTTTTTCTCAATTTCTTTAACAGCATCATGTCTCTCTTGAATTTCTTCCACCGTATTAAGGACCTACAACCATGTCCCCAGATGAAACTCAATATGGAAACTAAATTACAAGTTAAAGCAATAAAATTATGAAGATCCAACTTCCAATAACTACTGCAATGGTGACACTAAAGAACAAAACCAAATACTGTAATCTTAATATTCTTAGCCAACTTCTAGTTTGATATTTCTTCCCTTAAATGTCACCCCTAGCTGTTAAAGCAATACAATTATGAAGCACACAGAGAAAGTGATATAACAATTTACTTGTATTGAGCTAAACTCTCCAAATCAATAATAGCATATCAAATAGTATATTAAGAGAGTTACCTGGCCCCGTCCCATTTCTTGAATTGCATTTTGGAAGATTTGCTCACTGTTTCCAGTTTCTATCAGGTTGTCAATAGTCTAACACCATTGAATTTATCCAAGTTACAACCATATCTAAGTGTATTTAGAACTCATATATCAATATTAGGATTTGACCTCACCTTTTCATCTGGTTTGGTTCCCGTAACTGCTCAATCACAGATAAAATATTAAGATAAAGTGAATAACATTTTTTTTAATAAAGATCACACTATTTGTAACAAAAATATTAGTTTGTAGTTTGTAATATAAAACTATTTTAACTATTCAAGGCTTTAATGGTTGGGACCTGTAATGACCCTTCTCTCCACAACTTCACGATATTCGTCCTGTATTCTTTGTCTAA
>JAYMTF010003702.1:0-14612 GCA_036897485.1 Pelargonium nanum | reverse complement strand
AGAATTAAGACAAAGGCTGCATACTTATAGAGGAAGAAGAGCTTTATTCTCTGCAAGCTACACTGGATACACAACAGCTACATTTACTCACTTTCGAAAAAGCAATAAACCACAAAAACCAAATTAGTAAATAAGGGGGATTTTCTATACGGGTTATCGGATATATTTATATTAAAAAAGACTGCTAGCCCGGAGCTTTGTAACACGAATGGCTTTTAAAAAAAGAATGTAAAACCAACAAAAAAGGTTAAAATACCCGATTTTTTATACTTCTAATTAATGCATATCTGGGAATGCATATTCCACTTGAATAAAACTCCATATATTTATCAAAAGTAGAGGGGTGCGCCTACTTTATTAAGAGATTCTATTCTCGATAAAAAGGGGATTGTGTCTTGTAAAAGGTGCCCTTGTATTAGATAGGATTCCAAAAAATATACAATTAATTTGAGTTGAAAAGGATAACATTTTTTAGCAAAGGGGGAATGGTTCAAGTCCATTGGGGTAAGCTTTTAAACTAACTTTTGAAGTATAAACAACGTAAAAACGTACAAAAATACCTCTATTACTCGAAACCAAGAATGCGCCGAAATACAAAGAAAATTAGCATACTTTATTATTTTACCAAATAGAGTACATTTTAAAACCAGTATTCAAAACTAGTGAACTAGGATCAGAGGAACGCTGTAGGAATCCTCCTTTTTCTGAAGTCTGTTACTTTTTTTTATAGACTTACATTTTAGCTTTTATCACACCTGTTACTAAAAAAATATTTATAAGCCCTAAACCCCGTCTGTACCCCAGATAATTAGTATCTAACGCTTTCTCAACCAACTTGAGTAATAAAATACCTGTACTTTACTTTTACACTTAATGCTTTTTTCTGTAACGGACTAATTTATTAGCTTAATATAAAATATTGACTGATAAAACTTTGTTTAACGACATGAAGTCCAGATCTAGTTGTATAAGTATAGAATTAAAAAAAAAACTCTCCTTGTATTTTTAAAGTCTTTCTTTTAAATCCCTTTAGTCATGAGCCTCCCCTTCTACTGTCTAGCAACAGCGAATTACGGGTATATCCTTAGTACATTAGGTAGAGAAACCCTTACTTTAGTAAAAAATTGACTTACCAATCCTATTTTATTAAGGGTTTTCTATACTTTATTCTAACAATTTCTGCATTGAATTAAGATAAAACAAAAAAAACTCACATAAATTAGAGTGAAAGCCGTTAGGTTCTTTATAGATTTCATAAAAGTGCATTGCACTATGGTTATACGAACTTCTTAAAACCTTGTGCGTTGAAATAGTGTTAGGGTACCCCTTTGAAGAATAACTGCTTTTTATAATTGGTTTTTAGTCCCTTTTTCTGTGATAGTAATATAAAACCTGTTCAGGTTTCTCCTAATCGGTGTCAATAGAGTAAATTACATACTTCCTAGTAAATATGCCTCTATTATAGAATAGAGTCAATATTGATTGTTAATAGAACAAAGGCAATTCAATAATAAGTAGAATTACAAGATTTATTAGGTTTCTCTATAAAAAGTATAAGAATCCGATATAGTTGATGGAGTTTATTAGCTTACTAGCTTGGATTAAAAATTTAAGGCTTGTTCTTCGTAATAAAATAGGTTAAAAGCACTAACCAAGAAAAACCCGTTTATTTATCATCATTATTTGGATTATGAGTATTCGATTTATGAGCTTGCCTCTCCTTTGTCAGAGCTCTTATATAGAAATCTAAGACTGGCTGCCTATCTTTTTTATTGCTTGTGCCCTTTCAGAGTATTCCATAAGTTTTATTGCTGCCAATCAACCTCTAAAAGCTTCTTAATGAGGAATCGTAGCCAAGTGGTAGAGCATAAGTCCGCAAAACTCGCATTCGTCGGTTCGAATCGGACTGATTCCTACTAATACCGTAAACTACCCTAAGTTTTACTCTTAAATTGCATAACCTTCTTCAAATATCCAAAAATTAGAGCTGATTAGAGCTGTACTATGAATATACCTGCTCTGATAGGAGACTCCGGGTAATTTCTAAGAATTTTAACTTAACAGGGGTCCCCCGAGAACTACCGGAGTAGTATAGAATTGCTAATATAGCTGCTTAATTAAAGCCAACTTTTTTCAAAAACTAGAAGTGAAGCTTTTTTTTTTCTTTTAGTTCATTAATAGAGAACGACACCTAATATTATTTATAACTAATGCGCTTTCTATAAAGGAGGGTTTCTCGTAACTGGGTCCTTTTTTCAAGATATTTCTATAAGCTCCTAAGAGAGGAGGATATCCGGGATACAGCGGGCTATGCGACTTGAACCAGCGACATGTCCTAAAAGAGATCTCTGATCTAACCACGTCAAAATACTTTTAAAATGTACTCTTTACTACTAACTAAAGTTACTAAAGAGAGTATTCAGCATGATCTAAATCCATTTGTATGTAAGTAATACAAAATACCAGCTTTTGCTACAATGTATAGCATTAAACCTCTACTTGTATTCGCCTCCTTTAATGGCGAACCTTCCCTTCCGCTTACGAATATTTAATTCTATTAGCACTCTTTTATTCTAGATTACACTTGGTATAGAAGTTTTTAATAAAAGGTTTGGATTCGACTAAGTTGGGAATATATGAAAGAATAATAAGGAAAAGATTCTACTCGATATAAGCAGTTTTCAGTAAATCCCAAATAAATATAGGAAACCCTGGCCGGTGTATTTACAAAGGATTTCGTTTTAGCGAAGCGACTTAAAAAAACTTTTTATATAGGAGCTTTCTTTACTTTAATATGGGAGGTTAGCTAAGTATAAGGTTGTACTTTTTCCTTAGAAAGGAGCTTTTCCCTAGTTTGCGAATATACTATACATGAGAAAGTCCGAGAAACGATAAAAACCCATCCTAAAAACCATATATAAAGGTAAAGAGATACCTACTTAACCCTCGTTTTTGAACTAAGTAAGGTAATGCTTTTACTAATGCAAAATACTACAGCTTAAACTATGAGGTATAACACCGATTCGTTTTCACGCTCAGTAAGATTCCAAGTCAATGATTTTCCTCTCTTTCGCAACTGGAGATAAAGAAAGCTGTGCTCTAATCACTATGACAAGTGGATCAAATCAACTAATAAACGATTAGAATTTTAAAACGAAGTAAAGAAATATTTAATTTAAGAACTGAGGTTTACAAGAACTTCTATAGCACCAAAGTTTAATAAATTAATTCCTATATAACTCAATAGGATATAGCTCAGAATACTTAGTTACTGGGTTGACTACACCGCACTCCTCTAAGCAGCCCTGCTCTTTAAATTTTTTTCTGTTCTTCGGGAATCTATGTCCTATCTAAACAAGCAATAAGTTTCTTACTCTGGTATGTACTATTCCCAAGTTAAGATTAAGACAATAAATAGCCATTCTATTTCAAGTGCCTCTATTTTAAAGGTCCAAAATAAAAATTCTAAAGAACGGAGAGTGGATTCAAGCACCCAAAGTTAAAAATACTTATTTACTTAAACACTGATCTCATCAGAGAAACAGATACTTTTGTTTAGAAAGGAAATTCCAGATTTTTTCATTACTACTTATGCTTTTAAAGCTGTCTATTTACACTATTTTAAGTCAAGCTCTTACTTCCTACTTGGGTTTACCTAGGACAGAAAGCAAAGCAGCATTAAGCAACTAAAAAACAGAATTCTCTAGCACCTCTATTTACTCTCACCCTATAATATTTAATATTACAAGAATATAAAATCGCTTGGTTATGCTTTGTAGTTTTACTTTTATTATTAGTTAACATGACCTGGAATCTCTAGTTAGAAGTAACAATATCCCAAAATACATAAAAGGAGTCCCTTGTTTTAAGAGGGCATATACTTTATTTAATATTAAAAGGAAGAAGGAGCTCCCATATAATCTTTGAAACAGCTAGAAATCGAATCTTATGTATAATATTTACTGAATTCCTAATACGGAAATTTTGGCCTTTCCTATACTTTTTTTAGCTAAGGTAAACTGTTTATTGAATAATTAATATTATTCTTAATAAAGGGAGTTCCTAATAGAATTATAATCCAAACTAACCCTATTTGTACTTACTATTGGGTTCCCAACATAGTCTAGACGAAAAAGCATTAAAGATTAATAAATATACTCTGAAGGTTTCAATTCTAGACAATAAAGACATTTTGGAGTATAAAGAACCCAAGCTAAAGTCAAAAAGTAGAGTTGAGGTCTGTTTTTCCTGTTGGTGTTGGTCTATCCTTAAATAACAAGGAAACAAAAGATAAGGAATTTGTAGTAATAGGGGAAGACTGAGAAGATAGAGAGTACTGCTAAGACTCAGAGTATTATAGCTCTTGAGAAGGGTAGGATACAGACTAAGAAAGTTCTAGGTAAGAGGTTTTCTCCTACATTTAAGTCTCCGTTTTTACCGGTTTTCTTAACCAGTTATAAGGGCCTGCTGAATCAAAAGTCAAGCAAGTTTATTGTTTTTGCTATAAAGCTGCCCTACTTTTTCTGATGAGTTCGCTCCGGCAATGCGTTAGTCTTTAGTTGACTTTCATACACTTTTTATTCATTTGACATATATAGCTCTCCTACTTTTTTGAAAAAAGGCAAGCGAGATTTATCTCAAGAGAAGTTACATTTAACTAGTGGTCGGTAAGGGGCCTATTATGACAGGCATTACTCCTATTTTTCTATTATTAAGTTCTATGTGAAACCCTTTCCTGATATAGTATTACAGAGGCATCTCCTTAATATTCGAAGTTATAAGATGAGACTCAAGTTTTTCTTGCAAATTTATGCATTTCCTATATTTAAATATGACAACATAATGCGTTCGAATCCTAAACTAAGAATGTTCTTTATGCCTTTTGGCTTAACGTGGGGCCGCCCGCTTTACCACACGCGGATTCTCGGCTGCTTACCTGCCCGATCTCATCATAACTATGCTTGTAAAGAAAACTGAGAATTAAACGACTAAATATGGGTTTGTTATGCACTTATTTTATGTCCCCCAGGGAAATGCAGTGAACAAGCATAGTATATCTAATAATCTGAATAAGATAAATCCTATATCGAAAGGGATGACTCAGCTAAGACTATGAAAAGTAGAGATTCTATAAAAAAACGTAAGCAATATGAGCTACTTCATAATTCCCATTTGATCCATATACCAGAAATTCTGGTTACAATAACTAAAAACTTATGCGTACAAAGTTCCTTCTTCCGAGTTACGTATCCTGGCTTTATGCTCCTCTAAAGTACCTTAATTATTAGACGGGGACTTTTTACTAAACCAAAGAATAAGCTGCCTTGAAAAAAGGGGACTCATGTCATGGGCGGTGCTTTAAATTAAAAAAATTCACAAAAAACTTGAAATATATGTACTTGAGTAAGATCCATAATTGTCGGGATAGCCATACGTATCTATATTAAGAATATATATAATAACAAAAGTCCATTTGTGCGTCGATCAAGAACAAGAAAAGGGGTCCACTAATTTTGATATTAATTCTGTAGCTTCCTTCATTTTAATATCCTTCTCTTTTCCACACAACTCCTGATAGATAGTGACAAGCGCTTGTTTTCGTGTTCACACATAGAATATAGAAAGATGCTGTTGCTTTGGAATTTAAAAGTTTCTAGTAGACTTTTTTGTTCGGGATAAAAGAAGAAAGCAAGTATATAATAGAAATTATTTAGATAAGCTAATTGTGCATTTCAGTAATTAAATAGGATATGTTAAATATGGTATTTATCAGTCATTTTTTATTTGAATGAATGCCAAAGGTTCTAATGCAGCCAAGTTCCGCTAGTATTTAGTCAAGGAAAATACTTAAATATAATAATTAGGCGTTGATATATAGTGAAAACCCGACAAGTTATTCCTGGAGATCATCCTTAAAAACCCACCTAGACTTTATGAAAGATAGTAGGTACGGGTTAGATTTATCGTAAAGTTAATAAATGGATCTAAAAAAGTTGTTAAGCCTTTCTGATTGATTCTTGTTAAACTAGCTATAGTACTGGCATCACCTCTTTTGATTTGTATTAAGCATTTTTTTCATTGTTTTTTCTAGGAGTTTTTATTTACAATTTTATCTTCAGCTACTTGAGCTTGCTTGCTCCGAGTATATTGGATGTGGGGTTTAAAAAAACAAAGTATAAACCTCAATTATGTATAAGAATTTCGCGGGTTCGAACCCTTGATGCGTATTACACAAATACAAATGTTCTACCAAACTTATTTGTATATACTCGAAGAGGGCCGATATCTACATTTAAGTAATTTTTAAACATAATTTACTAACTGACGATTGAGAAAGAGAGATTATTAGATTGGGCAAGACATCCAAAGACTCAGTTAGAATGCGTTCTCTTAAATGATTCTATTTACCAGTTTCAGAGTTGGTTTGCAAGTTAAGGCAAGTGCATTAAGCTATATATTTATCTCGTGCCATTAGTGCGGTTTTTATAGAGATAGCATCAATATTAAGATTAGAGTTTTCCTTTTATTGTACTCACTTTTAGAGTGTTTTACTTCGGAAAATTCTGATTATTCCAAAGACTTCTTCCAATTCCAAGGGGAGCTCTCTAAAAAGTATTATTTATGGCAGTAATTCGAAATCTTTTAGTAATTATATAGGACATACGCGAGAAAGAAAATTCGGACTAGCTTTTATAATTAAGTGGCTATTCTAACACACTCTTAATTGTATTATTCCATTAGCACTATAATCCCAATCCTAACTAGTATGATTCTTTACGGATTTAGATCCTTGCTTTTTTGTTGTTGGTAGATATTCCCACTTCACTGGAACATTTTACTTACCTTTTCCTAGTAGACACTAGTTCCTATGCTATGAGCTTCTCAAAGTTAGCATATAGGTTTGGTACAGACCTTGTCTTTTTTAGGGTATTTTACTAGCTTAGTAGAAGCATGTTAAGTGGAAACGAGTTTGTTACAATTAGCAAAGAGCTGTCTTATTTTAGTATTTTAAATGGGTAGAATCTCATAAAATCCCTAACTAGTTATTTTATACTTGTATTACTATTATATTTTTAATTATTCTGTAACTGTTGAGTTTATAGTTAAATACCTTGGAAATCTATTCACAATCTCATCCTAAGCAAGAACGACATCACGGACGAACTAAACGGATTAAACCCTGACCTGAATACAAAACGGGCCCATTCGGTGTCTTGTAACTTGTGTTAAGCAATATTCATAGTTTGTTTTCCTACTTGAAAGGGTCTCGAAAGGGTGTAGGAAAGTAATCAAAAATTTAACCCCCAATTTTATGTAAGTGAGCCTATAAACAATATGTAGAGATTTTCTTGATTCTTTAGCTCCCTAAGGGCTTTAGTAGGCCTATGGGCTACCCCTTCTTTTGTGATCAATACAGTTTACATTACTAAAATACTGGGAAAAAAGAATTAAGTCAATCAGGTTCTTAGTTTCCTTCCAGATTTCACTATGGGCCTTGCTCTCGCATTGCCTGACTAGCTGTCCCACATTGTAACTTAAACCTCTTTTATTCAAAAGATTATCCGCTGTAGTTGTAAAGACAAAACTATTCAATCTTCAAATAAACAAACTTTAGGGGCTATTCACTAATTCACTACTAGATAACTCCTAATTACGGAGCCGTAACTAAATCGACCAATAATGAGATCTTCGGTAAGGTGTTCAAAAGAAATACGAACCGCGAGTTTACTTTGGAAGAATGCATGGAATAAGAAAGTTACAATAGCTAGCGTCATTACGTGGTACAATCAGCCATTCCCTAATGGAATATAGAAGAAGACCCTGTTTAACTGAAAAACAGGGAGAACCCTACAAAATACAGATAATTTTGCTTCCTAACTTAAATAACGTGAAATCCCTTTTGCTTTATTTAGTAACCAAACTGGATCCTTAAAAAATATCCGGGATGATACGCCCCTTTTTTAACAATGACAAATTACTCTTTTTAAAAAGTGGTCATTAACTCTGAGATGCGAATATACTGAATTGTAAAAAGTTTAATACCAACAAACAATAAGAGCAAGCTACCCGAATGCACCAAGAATAAAATCTGAAATGAGAACTGGAGTTAGGAGAAAGCACAGCTTGAACCCTTAGTTTATTACCAAATATGGTAGTTGTCTAAAATTTAAAAGCCCAGCTCTAACCACCAAAGAATTTACAGTTCATAGCTATGGTACAGAAATATTAATATCTGGGTAGAGTGAATGCGTTGATATTCCCCGAAGACTCTTGGAGGACTCCTCATTAAGTAAATATTCATCGTTCTTATTTCATTTTAAATATTTTTTTGAAGCTTAAAGACTTAAAAAAGTTTTGCGCCAATACAAGAAAAACTAAATAGAAAAGAATAGAACTATAATCACAGCTGTTGTAAACAGGAACTCCGGGGGCCAAAAAGGATACTAAACAATTGCACTATCTTAGAGTCGAACTTTCGTCTCTTATTCAAAGTATATAGTTCTAGATTGTCGAGTGGGAATCCTAGATGTATAATAGTAAGACTAGATATCTCCTCCTAATAAAAGAGAAACCCTCACTCTTCTAGTATTTTATATTTTATAGGTGCAGCATATGGGGCTGCTAAGTTTTGAATATAGAAAAGCTTTCTTTTGAAGTATAGACCTTTCCTAGGGTGCTCAAACTTAATGATATAGAATCCTTATATACATGAGATATACTGCAGCTACTACAGTATTGCTTTTATCTGAAACGGAAAAAACCAATTATTTAGCAAAGTAAGAGAAAATTTCTTTTGTTTACTATAATTAAGTAATACTTTGTTTGAACCTTTATTTTATTTGGTCGAGATTTTTTTTAATTACTACTAATTCTAAAATTTAAAAAGTAAAAGTTTTAACCTCTAATATTTTAATTTGTAATTCTTGAAAGAGACTAGAGAGTTTTAAATACGCGTATTTTTGTATCTATATTTTTAAGGAGTGTCCTACTGGATAATCTTTTATGACTATACCTTTTATCCTAAAGAGTGCCCTATATAGTACAAATACCAATCCAGGGACCCTAAAAGATATAAGATCCTGCGCTTTTCACTGCTAAGATTAACTTTTTATTCTTAATACTCTTTGACAGGGTACAGCGCTTTAAACCAAGAAGTGTTAGTCTATAATTTGGCTTGGAATTCAATGCAATTTCGTTACCAACGGGGTAAGACTTTTAGGATTTATGTTCAAAATATTTTAGTTTATCACGACTCAGCACTGCGTACCTTTTCAGTCGACTACTTCAGCAATGTAACTCAAGAAAGATTTCTTAATTGAAAAGCATTCCACTTATGAAAATATAACCACGAACTCCATCGAGTACCCGCACAGGATTAGAACCCTCAATTGTTATGTCATCTGCATATTGACGGCTAGTTACTCAACTTGCAATACAAGCAGTAGTTATGGCTCTCTTTTTAACCTGTTGTAAAAAAGGATAATTACTTACATTATTTTTTTTTAATACATAAACAAGGGAATAAAGTGACTGAGTTATTCATTTCAAATCTTCGCTCGTGGAATTACGTTAACATATTATTATATTCTCAACAACGCCTACTCAGGAAATAAAAACCCTTAGTGATGGAATTGTTAGATCATAAAAAAGTTTCTCTAAAATCAACACAACTTAACTTAAGAGTCTTCCAGGGCTTTTTACTCAATACTTGGTTGAGTTATTGAGGCCTTTCCTTTTGGTTAACTTGAAACTTATTTTCTTTATCTGTAGAGGGCCCCTCTATTATTTATTTCGTTAATAATGAATTTCATTGATTCAACACTTAGCAATAAAAAAACTTTGTTAGGGGTGTTACGTAACAACCTACTGCATTCGATGACTAACTGAGGATTCTCAAGTTCCCCCAACGCAGTACTAGCTAGCCTAATTGCTCAGCAAGAAGATCCAGATTTATAAAACATAACAAGAAATATGAAGGGTATATACCCTATATTTATCAATCTAATAAAAATGTAATTCTCTCCTCGCCCCACAAAGGCCTAAGGTAGAAGGGAAATTAGTAAAAAGTGGGTAGATCCACCAAACTTCGAATCCCGGAACCTACGAAAAGGACCCGATTCACTTGAGAATGGAGAGAAGTTAATTGTTCCTCTGCTTAAGCCTCCTTCTATAGGGAGTTTCGCTCTTAAATTCTTTATATGAATCCTTAAATCTAATAAGACATAGGCACTGATTATAAGTCAGACTCTGGATATTATGTATCGTAAGCATACGGAAATCTTTAATAAAACAGTGTAAAAATATCCTAAAATTTAGTGATTACAGAGAATCCAGCATTAAAACTGTTTGGAGAAATACAAGCTAAGCCATTCCTAAAATGAATGGAATCCTACTAAACTTCCAATAATTATGAGGTCCCTCATATTTTTAAGGAAACTCTTCCGCAACCTTATTCCTTGTCGAATCTCTGTTCTACTCGCCTTACCGTTATAGGGACTTAGAAAGATATTCTTACAATAATTTTTCCTTGGTATCAAGGGTAAAATAGATATAAATTTTATGACAATCAGCCTAATAGCTAAGCTAATGAGAAGCTCTTTTTGGACTCCTTTATTTAAGTGAAGACTCGGTTAAGGTAAATTCTTTAGTTATGTTATCGTTACATCAGAATAAATAGAGTTACATGCTACTCACCTTAGATAGAGTTCATACAATTGTTGTTGTTAAAAGCTTGACCCTTTTATATGTTTCAAGGAGCAACTTAACTTATTTCCTTGTATTAAAAAGCAAGTAATAAAGGGTCCTACAAAAGCCAAGAACCCGTTTAGACCTGAAAGTAGTTCTTATAATACTAAAATGGAGTTGTCTTGAATCTACTAATAAAGGGATAGAGTAGACTATCAAAATTATTGAAGCAATAAAAACTAGGGATCCTAGTATCCTATACTGTAATTGACTAAATTTAGGAGTACTTTTTTAAAGAACTGCAATATTAGGAGTACCGGTACAGGTATGAAAAAGGTTACTACATATCATATATTACTAGAATAACTATATAATATTCAGCAATTCCCTTGCTAATGCAGCTCTCTGGTTTTAGCTTTGTAACAAACGAGCGGACCCCTATTAGGACTCTCACACTGAAGCAGGAAAAGTTTTATGAATGTTCCAACCTTGTTTAAAGATATTGCCCTACTTAGCCATCCCTTTATTCTAGTTTCTAAAAGGTGCTCCCTAGTCTTAAGATAGTTAGTTCATAGATCAGAGACTCTTAATATTTTATTCTTTATAATAGTATTAGGTCGTAAATACTGGGAGATTTCTCCACTTGCGTCTCATGTAGTATTGTTTTGGAATTTTTACAAAGCTAAAAAAAAGCTTGGAGCAGGGGTATAGCATGATATTTAGTTATCTGTCTTATATCTTTCCTTTTCAATTTTTCCTTAAGAGGTTCAAATGAAGGACTTTTAGAATTGGATATTTCCAAGGTTTAGACTCTCTAAAGCCTCCCATATCTATTCCCCAAGGCTAAAATCTTGTACCCAGCCCTGCCTATTTTTAGAATAGAGTAAATTTTTTCTTTCTGTACAAAAAAGTCTAATTTATTTGATAAGGAGTTGCTTGAATCTCTTTTTACATGGATTCCCTAGGGACCGCTCTATTATAGGTGCGAGGTCCTCTCTTAATTGGTTAAAACGCTTCTCCGACCAAGCTGCTACTAGTGTCCTTCCCTAAAGTTTTCGGGAAATAAGGAGCTCATCAGGAATCGATTTACAATTTCAAGAGTCTATACTCGTAATGAATACTACTTTTCCAAGCTAACAGACGTAATTCCGTATCTGGTGTTATATGAGCCTTCACTGAGGATAGCTACTTATTAATTCTCAAGTAACGAAATCTAGTAAAGTGAGAGAGTCACTTACTATCCTGCAAAGAGTGGGTATGCTATCAGTTAAACTTTTTCGAAACAAAAAAACCAGAAGCAAATATGGATCCACTTATTACTCTGGCGAGCCCTAACAGAACAATTTTATATGTTAAATAAGGACTCTAGTATTTGAGCTCTTTACTAAGTCCTGGAAACTGATAGAGAACCGAAGTCAAGAATTCATAATTCTTACCTCGTCAACAAAGGGGGGTACCTTTAAGGAATTCAATTTGTTAAAAACATAAACTAAGTCTTTTAGTATAAAGGAGGGCTTGGTTGCAAGTAGTACTCTATAAACTAAAAGAGATAATAAAAAACTACTAAAGGGTTAAGCTAGAAAAGATATAATAGCAGGAGTTAGGAGCATTTCAGATCTAGTTAATATTGAGTCTTTATTTAGGTTTTCTAGGGTCGTAAACCGGGCCTTTTACTGAGAGCTCTGTAAAGGCTAAAGTAAGATAAACAAAATAAGGAGTTTTCACCTATGAATTAAGAGATCGTCCCTTTGCATGAGGAGGCTATTCGAAGAGAAGAAGGTCCTTAGTTTTAATCCTTCGTTTTTTCTTTACAAAAGTATTTATTCAAAAGCAAGACGCGAATGTTTCCTCTTGGTGGTCTTTTCTGGTAAACCTTTTATTAGATGAACTAGCGAAAACTAAATTTTAATTCTCCTGTAAGATATATACAATATATTAAACCCCTTTTTAAGAGGCCCATTATAACTTAAATTCATTATGGATTTGGATAATTGGTCACCCCTATTTCTCTTGTCAGTGGGATCCACTGATTCGAAGCTTGTAATCTATATAAGACGTCGTAAAGTAATACTTGACCCCGTTTTCTTGTTAGGCCAAATTCTGCACCTAGATTGCTTTAGCTTACTCCTTTTCTTTATATCACAAGTACTGGGCTTTAACTTTTTAAAGATAAAAATAAGAAGAGGATTCTTGGGTGAAGGGATGGTAGGTGGGCACACGAGTAAACTATATCGCAAGTTGAAAAGAACCCTCGTTTAGGAAATGAAATGCCTTAGAATTCTCAAGAGGGTAAATTAGATTCCTATAGCCTGTTCCTTTTTTTGAAGATACTCTCAACATTTCTATAAAGTAGAATATAACCCTTTTAGTTCTAAATTTGAGGAGAAGGAGACCTTTGACATGTATTGATTCGCCTCTTTTTGGGCTTTTCAGTCAAATGATCGATACCTTATTATAGACTTGAAAGTCAGTAACAAAAGTATTAACTACAGCATAGTCAGTTAGTTCAGGTAAAACGTGAGTACTTTGTGAGATTGTGGTTAGGTCTAGATTATTACGATAGGATCACAATAAGAGATACACTAAAAAGAAGTCACTAAAGGAATTCCTATAATCTACACACTAATGAAGTCAGATTCCTATTAAGCAACAAGAACTACGGTTTTCATTCTTAAGAAGTAAGGAAACCGGGACCCTAACCATTCTCGTAAGTTTACCTCATATTTCGAATAAGTTTTATTCAATATCTAGGAGCCACTTAAACTAAATAAAGGAATTGCACAAAAATAGTTAGGAATTAAAATCACTTAAATAGAAAAAAAAAAAAGATTTTCCAAGATCTAGTATCTTAAATAAAGTGGACGCTCTTATACCGGGTGAAATTGATAATAAATTTGGTAGAGCATTGCGCTTTTAATCTAACGGCCGCAGGTTCAAGTCCACTCACCTTCACTGCTATGAATACTTATCTAGGACAGCTTTAACACGATGTATAGGTATTCTATATTTATGGATTTGGTATCTTAGATAATAAGCAGCGGGATCGCTTATATATTCTATATAAGTTTTGACTCTAATCAGCATAACATTTTTCTAGGAAATTCAAAGGAATTCTTCTTTTTGCCCAAATCACGTATATACACATAGATCTTAGCTCTTCTTGAATATTCTAAGTGGTTATGTGGAGTATAGCCAAGCGGTAAAGCAAAGGTTCGTGGAATCCGCATGCACAGGTTCAAGTGCAGCTATACTATTAATTGAAGCTTAAGTGTTTTAGGAAAGGTTAAGGCAAGGACGAAAAGGAACTAGAAAGATAAGAAGCCTATAAGTTTAGTTGGAGCAGATATAGATTCCAGTTATAGGTAAGATGGCGGATATTTTAAGAGTAAGAAGTAAGTAAATAAATAGAGTACAGGTTTATTGCTTAAGAGGGGTCTGAAGAGTAAGAAACGGGTATCCTCCTTAATAAAGAACTAGAGAAGGCTGAGAGAAAGATAGTTAGTTAGAAAGGTATTCAGGCGACAAAATCGGAGTAAGGAGTAAACACTCTGAAAAAGGATCCTAAGTCTTAATCTCGTGAAACTTGCTTACATTTTTAATCACTTATATAATAAACTCTTTATTTGATCGCTGACAGTCTGCTAAATAGTAAGAAGTTTTTTCTAACGATTTCGTGGAGGGATAGCAAGGTGTCTTTGTTAAGGCACGGGTTTACAAAATCATAAGTGGATTCTGTATTATGGGTTCGACTCCCATTTCCTTCGAAACATATCAAAGCCATCTGTTAGGACATGCTAAAAGTTCAAGTCCATAACATTTGAATTTATCCTAGAATTGAAAACCATGAAACTAAAATGGCTCCTATACAATATCTTACTTTTGCCATTCTTATCTTTCTTATAGGTATCTGGGGTATTCTCCTTAAA
>JAYMTF010003701.1:0-14613 GCA_036897485.1 Pelargonium nanum | reverse complement strand
AAATTTATATTAATAAATATATTTATTTTATCTTTAATGCATATAGTCATTCTATCCAAATATAGGTGTATTTATTATGATGGGTAATTTAGTCCAAAACACAAAAATTATGGTGGATTTAACCATTTCAAGGGTGGATTTATCACCACCCTAAATCTTAGATCCTAAATAATAAACCATAAATTTGGATAATAAAATTAAATTCTAATTAATAAACACTAATTGTAAATAACTAACCTAAATCTTAGACTATAAACCCCTCTAATTAATAAAATTTAATTTTTGTTTTCAAATAAAATTTAAATTCTAAATAATTAACCCTAAAATTATGAACAATGAACCCCAAACTCTAATTAATAAATCATATACAACTTACCCTAAATCCTAGACAATAAACTTCAAACTTTAAATGACAACCCTAATAATAGATAATAAACTATTAACCCTTAAATAATTAGCCCTACATTATAGACAATAAATCCCAAACTACAATTCATAAACCATAATTCTTAAATAATTAACCTTAAATCCTAACAACAAACTTCAAACTCTTAGATAAGAAACCGCAAAACTAAGAAAATATTATTCCACAGTTCACACCTAATTGTTACTATAAAATACCCTTAAATCTCTGACCCTTATTACAACTTATGTAACTTTCAAGATCTTGAGATTCTAAAAGTATATTATTATATTAATTAAAATAAAAACAAATATATTTTAAAAAATACAATTTTGAACGTTATACTTATTAAATACTGTATTTGTTAATTTAAAAATACCCGACAATTCATTAAATATATACATAATCTTTCCAACACCCCCAAAACAACCAAACAAAAGATTCCAAAAGACAAAAATGTAGTTTGATCAATCACCAAAAAAAATCACATGGTTTTGATTTGATTGATCTATAAATCTAACACTATCATAACCACACATATTGTTATATCTTTTAGATCTCCATAGCTGTCTTTTGGTATGGTTTAACCAAAACTTACTCAACCATTGCCTAACCCTACTCATAGTCTAATATTTCTTTATTTATTTTTAATAACTTTTTGTAGGTTCAATAAATTCCAACTTAGTTTTTTTTGGTTAAATTTGCTATTGGGTTTAGATGATTAATGAATATTTGCCAAAAAAAATTGTCTGAAATTGTATTGGTGTGGTTGTTCTCTTGAAAAATGGAGATGGATTTGGATTTTATTGCTTGAGATTTATCATTTACAATATCTTGAAAACTGTTTTATTTTTTTGTATTGTGAGTTGTGATTAATAATGGTTGAGTTATTGTTATGTTGAGTGAAATTTTATGTTTCAAGGATTTTTTTGAAATTATAATTAATTTTGACAAGTTAAAATTAAGAAGAATATACAAAATTAATATGTAAGAATTTATTATTTTAAGTTAAATGACACATCATTTTATTTTCAACTACACAGTTACAAATTTGATGCATTCTCTTGGGACCTAATTAAAAAGATGTCAATAATTTGAAAACTAAATTTGAACAAAAATTAAATTAAATAAAAATAAAAATTGAAATAAATAATTTAGAGGCAAGAAAGAAAAGAAAAACACACACATATAGATCTTCTAGAACAAAATTGTCTAGAGAAGAGAAAAACAAAATAAACTAAAATGAAAACAACACCATTCATCTTTCAAAAAAAAAAAAAAAAAAAATCAAAATCAATAAATTTTAGTCAATTGTCAATCAAGACAACCTCCAATGGCGGTTCCAACTATTGACCAAATTTTTATGCTTCTTTTCTTTGCCAATTTTGCAATTTCACGTAGAAATTTTGAGTCTTTATAAAATTATTTAGGCCACAAATACATAATTGTGAGAAAATTTGTTTTTTTTTGTCCTAAATATTTTGTTTATCTTTTATGAAACCTGGTGGACCACTTATTGATTGAAATATACATGCAAAATTTATATGGTACCTATAGCCTAATACTATTCAAAGAAAATCAAATCCAATCTATAAATGTGAATTTTATTATGGTCCGTCTTTCATATTCAGTTAATGTTTTGACATGTTCATGATGAAAGTGACATTTGTAATTTGATATTTTTGAAAAAAATGTTATGATAAAATAAGCAATATCCCTCATAGTAATAACAAATATGTATTATCGATTTGTACAAATAATATTAAAAATATAAAAAATTAATTGAAAGCATCATCAAAGTTCAAATATTAAATAACTATTTGTTCATAAAAAGGATTGAATTCCAAAAAAAAAACACATAAATATAAAGAGGAAAAAGTAAGTAGACAACAACATAGCAAAACAAGTTTTATAAAACAATTCCACTATTGTTTTTTTTTTTTTTTGAAAGGAAACAATTCCACTATTGTTAAAAGTAACAAATGAAATGACTCAAAAAAATTGTTTGTTTCTTCAATTTTATTTATACAATAAATTTGTAAAATGTCAAATAAATAACACTTATTTTAAAATGGATATAACACAAATAAATTGGATATTATTTTGTACTTATATCAATATATATAATTGACTAAAAAAATATAAAAAAGTTTATATAATTACCAAAAAAACTGAATTTAAATACATTTTTTATCCCAAAATTCCAAACTCAAATTGCACTTTCACATAATAATTATAGATAATTAAAAACATATCGATATAACTGAAGTTCTTTTTCTTTTCATGATGGAACTGAAAGTTAAAAATATATAAATAAAAAACCGACCACTATTTTTTTCTTCAGACACTGACACACACAAAAAAACTGGTTACATGGTTTGTACTTCAGATTGTTCAGAAATTGACACGTGTTTAATTTTTGGTCTGTGTTCACAATTTCACATGGGATACATGGAAACCATATTGTTGTCTGAATTTTATTGGTTTATTCCTAAATACATCTTTCTTGAAATTATCGTTCTATTTCTTGTTTTTTCTTTTCATGAAACAATATATGGATATTACATAGAATTTCGAGGAAAATAATTATAATTAAAACTTCAATGAAGAATAATTAATTGATTTAAGAGGTATACGACTGAATGAAGTGAAATATATTCGGTTTAAAAAAGAATGACTAACAGATTGTTTGAAAGACATTTTAATAATTTTTAAATTACATACATTTTATTTGTCTTAGACTTTGTAATATGAGGGTAGATGACAATTCGTGTGTGCATGTTGGTGTTCATGTCGTCTTAAAGGTGAATTGTATGCACAACTTAGTACGAACACGACAAGTTTATAAACAAAAAAAAAAAATAAACATGATGAGTTTAACACAATAAATAAATGAACTGTGTTGACACGCTACAATTGACATGAACATGACCCAACACATTCTACACGATAAAACCAATATGTCTGATACAACATTATTCAAAACTTTTGGCACGATTTAACTCAACACGTTTGACATGTTATTATAATTCATTTACAATTATACCCTTAAGTGTGTTGGTCATGTCATGTATGTTTTAAAACTATTAATTAATTGTGCGTGCGTGTTTTAGAGGACTAACACAAAAATGACACGATTACAAAATGTGTAAACCCAAGAACACTAATTTCGTATCGTTACAACACAAGTTGTCAGCTCTATGTACATGCATGCTAAGCAACTTCTATGATTTTTATAACTCATATTTTGAAAGTTTCTGAGAAGTGTTGAAGGACCGGAGTTTCTCTATATTTTTGACCTATAAAGTTAAAAAATGATGGCCTCTATTTTGTAACCCAATCCCTAAAATAAATCGGGTTTGAGATGTTTTTAAAATCAAGTTTCGATTGTCAGTCCTAACAAAACAATATATTTAATTGTGTAAAAATGTTCACGTTTCACAAGTATTCATCGGTAATAAATCATTATAGATGTAAAATATCATACTTAATTTAAATCCAAGTATTACATATATTTAATTTCAAGAATTGTTTTCTCAAAAAAAAAAAAATTCAAGAATTGTGATCCTTCTAATATTGACTTTCTTTAGCTAATTAACTATGTTTTAAATACACTTAAAAAAAACTATTTATTAAATACGATTCTTACCTATTTTCTTTACGTGCAATCCAAACAACTCATCAACAATAAACTATATAAAAAAACGAGTTGATTAATTAAAGAAATCCAAATCCTAAATCTCTTGTCATTTTATTTACTAATTTTTTCCTAATTTTCATGGACCAAAAATCACTCTCATTAAAGGTTACCAAAATAAATAAATATAATAAACATTAGCCAAGTCAATCATCATAAAAATAAGCAATTGATTTACATACAATGAGTTATTAGAAAGAAAAAAGAGTAACAAATAATTTCAACCTCCAAAAATTAGCAGAAAATAATTGTTTCACAAATAAGAAAAGTTATTTTCCCTTTCAAAAAAAAAAAAAGAAAAGTTACTTTCTTTCTAAAAAGAAAAGTATTATTTTCATAAAAAAAAACAAAAGTATTAAAAAGACATGAGTTTGTGCTTGAAAAAAAAAAAGACATGAGTTTGTATTTTGGACCAAATTTGAGGACAATTAAAATTCGATTAACATATTTGTCGGTTTGTACTGCGCAAAATATATCTAGTGAATTTTTGGATCGGATCAAAGTAAAATTAAGACATTTTATCATAATTAATACTAAAATATGATTCAAATAAACCCACAATTTCTTTTCAAATGAATACAAGTTAGATCCTTTCAACTTGAACTTGAAAAAATTCAATCTGAAATATGAATTGTCAATTTTATCTATATTAAACCAAAATTAATTTCATTTTCTTATAAAAATTAGTGTAGACAATAGACACTCTAAGATCTTTTAATTTATTTAATTGTTTCCAAAATCATATCTGATTTTAGCTACTTTAATGAACCGACCAATAATTTAATTAGCTTATAATTACGATACTGCAATTGAAAATTTCAAGTTCTTGTCTTTTTGCCCCCATTGAACCGTTCTCAGAGAAACGACCGTCGACCCACAACACCAAAACAGTCGCCATTAATGATTTGTGAGCTTTCCCGCGAAATCAATACTCTTTTCGATCATTTCCCTGGATACCCATTTCGCATCTAGTTAATTTCGTTGGTTAATTTTCTCGAAAGTTTTGATTTTTATTTTTTCTCGGGAAAATTAATTTCTGGGCAAGACTTGGATTTCCACATTGTCGTATGCAAAATAGGAAGCCAAATGCGCGTAAAGGATCGAGGCCTCACGGAAGTCAAAATGCGAGGTCTAATACAAGTCCTCGTTCAAAGCTTCTTGGTCTGGCTTGAGCCATCTTCTGGTATTGCAATAATTCAAATATTCGCATATTTGTGATGAATCTTTTTTCAAGCTATTTTATGGGCTTTTCTCAGACTTTGGTTCTGATTAAAATATTTGCTTAGAGTGTCTGTGTGTGATGTGTGTGTGAGGTCTGGTGTTTGCTTTTCTGGGTTCTTCTTATTTTTGGATCAAGTTTTTGCCTTTTTTGTTATAAACAAACATTTGAGCTGTATATAACTCTGCTTTAGCCTCAACTTGTCTCTCTTTCTCTGCCTCAAAATCATCATCTTCTTGTCCTTTGGTTCTTTCTTTTTTTGAGCTATTGGTTGAAAGTTTAAGCCTTTTCCGGGTTTGAGAGGTGGTGTGTCTCTGTGTTGTTCATTTTTGTGCTAGAACTGAACTGGGTTGTGGTGTTTTCTGGTAAATTTGTGAGCTTGTGCTTGTTTTGTGGCTGAGGTGTTGGGTTGGTCTTCACAGGAGGGAGCTTTTGTGCTTCTTTGTGGTGTGTTTCTGTGATTTGAGTGTTGAGGAGCTAATGGCTGGAGGCAGGAGGAGGAGGAAGCTGCATTTCAGCAAGATCTACTCTTTCAATTGTGGAAGAGCATCTTTCAAGGGGGATAATGATGATGATGACCATTCCCGAATCGGAGGACCGGGTTTTTCCAGGGTGGTTTTCTGCAATGAGCCTAATTGTGTTGAGGCCGAAATGCGGAATTACAAAGATAATTATGTCAAGACTACAAAGTATACTCTTGCTAGTTTCTTCCCTAAATCGTTGTTCGAGCAGTTTAGGAGGGTGGCTAACTTTTACTTCTTGGTCACTGGCATATTGTCATTCACCGAGCTTGCTCCTTATTCAGCTGTCAGTGCCATAATCCCTCTAATTGTTGTCATAGGAGCAACGATGGGGAAAGAAGGTGTTGAAGATTGGAGGCGGAATCAGCAGGTACTTTGTTCTTTTACTCAATTTGGCCATCACGTTGATTTTGGTAACGTTTTGTTTTATTTTGTTTTCCATACCCACTGTGGATTATGTAGAAACTCCGTGAAATGAATAGTTTTATAAGGCTTGAATGTGGCTAATCATAATTCTATATCGTTGATGCTTAGCACATGTGATCTTTTAACACTATATGTGGAAAAGGGTTGGAGAACTTTAACTGACATGTACATATTGTAGAAACAAATTTGCCTTACGAAGAAGTTTTGTGTAACAATCTTTTTGTGTTGTGTCTAATCCTATTTTTTGCCTGTTGTAAAATATGTTTTTCGAGCAATTTCTCATTAGTCAAAATGCTAATTATGTTTCAGGATAATGAGGTGAATAATAGAAAGGTGCAAGTGCATCAAGGTAACGGAGTTTTTAATTACACAGAGTGGAAGAATTTGAGAGTAGGAGATATAGTGAAGGTCGAAAAAGATCAGTTTTTCCCTGCAGACCTTCTCTTGATTTCATCTTGTTATGAGGACGGGGTTTGCTATGTTGAGACCATGAACCTTGATGGGGAGACAAATTTGAAACTAAAGCAGGCATTGGAGGTTACTTCGTTCTTACATGAGGACTCAAACTTTCAAGATTTTAAGGCTATTCTTAAATGTGAAGATCCGAATGCAAATTTGTACTCTTTTGTTGGAAACATGGAATTTGAAGGGCAGCAATATTCGCTTACTCCTCAACAACTTCTCCTCAGAGCCTCAAAACTTCGGAATACAGATTATATATACGGGGCTGTTATCTTCACTGGTCATGACACAAAGGTTAGGCAAAATTCCACCGATGCCCCTTCAAAGAGAAGCAGAATTGAGAAGAAAATGGATAGCATTATTTACTTTATGTTTTTTATCGTATCTGTGTTGTCGTTAATTGGATCTATAATCTTTGGCATTAAAACTGAAGATGACTTGGAAAATGGGAAGATGAAAAGGTGGTATCTTCGACCAGATAATTCTACTGTTTTCTATGATCCTAAAGATGCAACAGTTGCGGCGTTTTTTCACTCTCTCACAGCCCTAATGTTATACGGATATTTCATTCCAATCTCCTTATATGTGTCAGTAGAAATCGTCAAAGTTCTTCAGAGCATCTTCATCAATCAAGATATTCACATGTACTATGAGGAAGCAGACAAACCGGCACATGCCCGCACCTCAAATTTGAATGAGGAACTTGGCCAAGTCAACACGATACTCTCTGACAAGACCGGTACTTTGACATGCAATTCAATGGAGTTCATCAAATGTTCTGTGGCTGGGACTGCTTATGGCACCGGTATTACAGAGGTCGAGAGGGCAATGGAAAGAAGAAATGGTTCACCATTGCCTCAGAGAGAGGTGAATGGTGGTGACAACATCGATGATTCTACTGATACAAAGCCACTGATCAAGGGTTTTAACTTTATGGATGATAGGGTTACGGATGGAAACTGGGTATATGAGCCTCATGCAGATGTCATCCAGAAATTTTTTAACCTGTTGGCAATCTGTCACACGGCCATACCTGAGGTTGATGAAGAGACAGGGAATGTGTCATACGAGGCTGAATCGCCAGATGAATTGGCATTCGTGAATGCTGCAAGAGAACTTGGATTCGAATTCTACGGGAGGACACAGACAACCATTTCAGTCCGTGAGTTGGATCCGGTGTCTGGAAAGAGAGTTGAAAGGTCAGTGTCTATCCTTATAATCATGTGTCTTTGGTTATCATTGTCTTGCACGCGGCTATCTAGTTTATAATCAACAAGATATTGTGCATGTCCATCAATCTTTACATATTTGTGGAGCACTGGTTCCATTATTGCCGTGTTTCCTCCCACGCAGCTGCATATTTCATTTTCTCGTGTTTCCATAATGTCTTAATTTTATTTTCCTCTTAATCTTGAACCCTTGGTACTGTGTGCATAGAGCAGTTCAATCCGCATACCACTTATTACTTTCACTCCCAAAATCTTGACGTCTAATGAGACCTTAATTGACATACATAGTTTTAACATGCTGATATTTATTTTGATACATGTTCGTAATGATGAACAACTTGGTCACTTAGAGACTAGAAAACAGTTTTGAGTATTTTCAAGCTGAGGGTCCGTTCTTACAAGCAATGCTTGACGTGCGAAATGTCATATCTTGCAGGTCGTATGATCTTCTGAATGTTCTAGAGTTTAATAGCTCAAGAAAGCGCATGTCTGTGATTGTAAGAAATGAGGAGGGGAAGCTACTACTACTTTGTAAAGGCGCTGACAGGTGTGTGCTCAACTATCTTGAAACCTTGGAAGTTGGACCCATCCTAGGCTCTTTTGAATTAAAAAATCTTTAAACCGCTATTACTTATTTTCAGTGTCATGTTTGAGAGGCTTGCCAAGAACGAAGGGAGGTTTGTGGAGGAGACGAAGGACCATGTAAATGAGTATGCTGATGCAGGACTTAGGACGTTGATTCTTGCCTATCGTGAACTAGATGAAAATGAATATATTGAGTTCAGTGAGAACTTCACTGAGGCCAAGAATTCAGTTAGTGCAGAACGGGAAACATTGATTGATGAAGCAGCAGAGACTATTGAAAAGGATCTGATTCTTCTCGGTGCAACGGCTGTTGAGGACAAACTCCAAAATGGGGTGGGTGTAAACTAATAATTTTTATAAATTGAACTTTGTTAGTGTACGGGACTTGGAGATGATTGTTCTATTGTGCCTTTTCAGGTTCCTGATTGCATTGACAGGCTTGCCCAAGCGGGAATCAAGATTTGGGTTTTGACGGGAGATAAGATGGAGACGGCCATTAATATTGGGTATGTTTTCTTGATATCACTTTTTTGTATTGTTGCTTCATATTAACTTAGTACTATTTTTGTTTTATTTCTGAATATATCTGACTTTGAAATATATACTTGCAGTTTCGCTTGTAGTTTGCTTAGGCAAGGAATGAAGCAGATCATAATCAACTTGGAGACTCCAGAAATTCGAGCGTTGGAAAAGACAGGAGGAAAACTCGTTATCAGCAAGGTGAAATTTCATTTCAGTTCTTGATCTTTTTGTCTTACTGCTTGATTATATAAGACTGATAGCACGCTGTTTTTAGCTTCCCGATTTTTCAATCATGATAAATAACTTGTAATATTAATCGGATGTTACTTGTTTGTGTTTTAGGCATCAAGAGAAAGTGTCCTCAGTCAGATAAATCAAGGCAAGGCTCAAATCGCAGCGACTAGAGGAATTTCTGATGCCTTTGCTCTGATCATCGATGGGAAATCACTCACATATGCTTTAGAAGATGACATGAAACACATTTTTCTAGAGCTTGCAATTGGTTGTGCATCGGTTATTTGCTGCCGGTCATCCCCAAAACAGAAGGCTCTGGTGGGTTTTGTAAAATGTTTTGTAATGGCTTTTATATATATATATATATATATGATGTTCTAAATGACGATACTAAAAACACAGGTCACGAGACTGGTCAAAGTTGGAACTGGGAAAACAACCCTAGCAATTGGGGACGGTGCCAATGATGTGGGAATGCTTCAAGAAGCAGATATTGGGATTGGAATCAGCGGAGTCGAAGGAATGCAGGTGATGTGAAATTTTTTATTTATTGTAGAATCATTTCTTGAAAATCTTGTTGCTTTTGTTTCTCATTACATTGCTTATAAGATTGATTTCTATTTTGTCCACAGGCGGTCATGTCAAGTGATATAGCAATTGCTCAGTTTCGGTTTTTGGAGCGCTTGTTGCTTGTGCATGGACATTGGTGTTATAGAAGGATTTCAACTATGGTAACATTCTTGTGCCTTTTAATGTTGTTGGAGTGTTTTATTACGAATCTTTGTAAATGACCAACTAACCTTTTTTGTCCTTCCCTTCGCAGATATGCTACTTTTTCTACAAAAACATCATATTTGGTTTCTCCCTTTTCCTATACGAGGCATATACATCGTTCTCAGCCCAGCCTGCTTACAACGATTGGTTTTTATCGCTTTACAACGTCTTCTTCACTTCACTTCCCGCAATTGCTTTGGGGGTCTTTGACCAGGATGTATCTGCCCGATTCTGTCTCAAGGTACGTTCACTCGCTTTGTTCGGTTTTCATTATTCCACTTAATGGGTACCCCTGGAAACATAAGTTTCTATTCACAGAACATCGCATTGCTGTCATTTTACTCGGCAAACAGTGACAGAAGTCGTCATGTTCAGGTTTTCAAAAGAAGATGTGTAACTGATGTTATTTCTTGTGTTTTGTTACTCAGTTTCCTCTATTATACCAAGAAGGGATACAAAACGCCCTCTTCAGCTGGGTGAGAATAATGGGATGGATGTTTAACGGGTTTTTAAGCTCCATCATCATTTTCTTCCTATGCACTCGAGCAATGGAGTACCAAGCCTTCAACTCTGATGGACAAATTGCCGGGAGGGACATCTTAGGAGCAACAATGTACACATGCATCGTATGGGTTGTGAACTGCCAAATGGCGCTCTCTATCAGTTACTTCACGTTGATACAACATCTTTTCATTTGGGGTTCAATCGCTATATGGTATCTTTTCCTCGTAGCATATGGCGCCATACCTTCCACCATTTCCTCCAGCGCTTACAAAGTCTTCACCGAAACCCTAGCTCCAACGCCTTCCTTCTGGCTCATCACGCTCTTCGTGGTAATCACAACCTTAATCCCTTACTTTACATATGCAGCAGTTCAAATGAGGTTCTTTCCTATGTACCATGGAATGATTCAGTGGATAAGATACGAAGGGAGGACGAATGATCCCGAGTACTGTCACATGGTGCGCCAGAGATCGTTGCGACCAGAAACTGTAGGGTCCACGGCACGCGCACTTGCTGCTGCAGGTGCAGCAGCAAGAAAAGTCTCTCGCGAGATTGGAATTCGAATTTGAATCAGAAACGCGGATGAGCCTTGTTGTCAAATGTATATGACCCTTCACTTAGGGTTTGTTTTAGTTTACCATGCCACATAATGTACAGAATTTTTTTGAAGGGTGTAACATTTGTTTTATAGGAAGAGAAATCACAAATAGCTGTAGATTTTGATGATTCACATAGTTTTTACAGAGTAGAACAGTCTTGATTTTGTATGTAATAGGGAAGAGAATTGCAAATTCATTGTAGAGTAGGATAGTTCTGTTTCTTTATAATAGCAAGTTTCATTTTCATTCCTTGTTCTTGATTTTCACATTCTGGCATATCATTCACACCCCAAAACGCAGCCTTAAATTTGCCTTGTTCTACCGACATAAAAGGCGGTAAGTGCACGAGACTCTCATTAGTTGGAGAGAGTTCGCGTGCACAACGGGACTCCTACTTTTGCAAAGAGACTTTTTTTAACACAAGCACGACATAGTTTACGAATTTCTCACTATTGTGAGGTTTGAAGATGGTTAATATGTGCGCACACAACGTTACTCATACCTTTGCAAAGAGATTGTTTATCTAACACAAACACGTCAAAATGCACGAGACTCACTATTGTGAGGTTTGAAGATGGTCCTTTTGTGTACATAAAGTTATTCATACTTGTGCAAATAGACTACTTAAAGAGGCTGCTACTCTAGCACAAACATGTCATAGTGCACGAGACTCTCACTAAACATGTCATAGTGCAAGAGACTCTCACTATTGCAAGGTTTGGAGATAGTTATTTTGTGCACACAACGTTACTCCTATCTTTACAAAGAAACTGTTTTTCATACACGAACATGACACATTACACAAGACTCGTTATTGTGAGGTTCGGAAAATGTTCTTTTGTGGACACATTTTTACTCCTACTTTTGCAAATAAATTGTTTCTGTCACACATAACCTGCCACAATGCACAAGACTCATTATTGTGAAGTTTGGAAATGGTTATTTTGTGTTATTGTGTACATATTGTACCCCTACTCTTGCAGAGAGAATGTTTCTCTAACCCAAACATGTTATATGCAAGAGACTAGCTATTGTGAAGTTTGTACATTCACACAACAATACTCCTACTTTTGAAAAAAAAATTGTTTCTCTAACACAAACATGTCCCAGTGCACGAGACTCTCGCTGGAGTTGTGAGGTTTGAGAGGATACACATCGTTACTTCTACTTCTACAAAGATATTGTCTTTCTAACACGAACAAATCACCTTAAAGTCACAACACATTAACCTTACCGTTGCGTCAAACCTCAACTTCTCTGTTCTAGCTAGTACAAGAAATAGCTAAAACAATGTGAGATTGGAGTGTCTTCAACTTGAGTAATGTTGAAGAAATATCCAAATGCTTTTGGATAAATAAAAAAACTTCATTTCTGCAATTGAAACCAACCAACCAAACCCAAATAGATTAACAATAAAATTAACATGTAATGTACAAAGTTGTATACAAATCATTGAGATGTCTCTCATCCAGTTTCTTCTCCTCCTCCTCCTTCAGAGTTGAAATCATCCTATACATATAAATACACATACACATGTACATATATATTGACATGACAACCCAGATTTTAATTGCACCACCAAGAAGGATTTTTTTATATATTAAAAATCCTTAAAAATCAAGAACAATGTCAATACTAATTAATTAATGGTACAGCGCCGGTAGGGGTAAAAGGGTAAAACCAATCGTACCCGGCGGCGATCTAGATGCCGAAAAAGTCGGCGGCGGATTTGGCCATAATGTTGGCGAATTCGTTGAAACTGATAACACCGTCGCCGTTAGTATCGGCCTGGTTCATCATGTCGGAGAGCTCGCGGTAGGACATTGGGTGACCCATCTTGGCCATAGATCCGGCGAGCTCGGAGGCGGTGATGTAGCCGTTTCCGTCGCGATCGAATGACCGGAACATCTCGAGGAGCTGCTCCTGATTGATCAAAACCTCCTCGTTCAAATCGGGCATGATGGCGGAGACGAGCTCGTCGAACTCGACGGAGCCGTTGCCGTTGGCGTCGATGTTGGCGAGGAGATCGTGAAGCTGGTCGCCGCCGGGCTTGAGGCCGAGGGAGCGGAGGAGGGGGGCGAGCTCGAGGGGGGGGGGGCTGCCGGCGGAGTCCATGTCGAAGCGCTTGAAAATGTCCTGGAGCTGCTCCAGCTGTTCGGGGTTGTGCATTTTAGCCGAAGCCATGGTTGTGCTGTGACCGCCGGCGAGGACGATGAGCACCGAGGAGGACGATGAAGATAAACCAGAATTTTTTTTTGGAAAAAGGGAACTTTTTTTTTTTCCTTTGGGTCAATGAAAAAGGTTGACTTTTTTTAGAATTATTTTTTGGGGGTTGGTTATGGAGATGAGAGGCTTGGGTTTGTTTTTTTCTTGATCACTATAGTGACGACACATTAACACACTTAATATCAAGCAGTTTTGTATCTCACGAAACTATATTTATTGTTCTAATTTATTATGATTAAGATAAGGAACGGAAGCAAAGAATAAGAGTAGTAACAAAAGCAATTTACAACCTCTCTTATCTAGATATAGTCGACATTAACACAAGACATCATTCCGCTCATTAACACGTTGTGTTAATGTTCGATATTTGAAAGAAATTGTTAAACATATTGTGTATGTGTATAATCATAACATAAATATTTGATCTTTAACATGGCTCAATCAAACCTACATAAATGGCTAACATTGTCACTTAGGCAACCTGAGTTTACATGATGTTGATGCAATTGTTGGAGACTATAGGGGTGTGTAGGTTGGGGGTAGCTATGCTTTTGTGGGATGGGTTGAGACTTGTTTGGCTGAACGTTGGCCATTATGTTTAAGTCCTTTTTTTTTTTTACGGAGTCTCTTGGGTGTAAAAAAATCTTAGTGGAAGTGGATGTTAACATTATTTTTTTTTTCATATGTATTATTGTAATTCTCACACGTGGACAACTTTAATTCTGGAGTGCAAGGACCGTGCAACAAATTTTGAAGATCTCATGTTATTGCAAATCGATAGGCTAGCAAATCATGTGGCGAAATTTATGGCCAAATTATGAAGATTTCATGCTATTACAAGCCGATAGACAAGCAAATCATGTGGCGAAATTTATGGCCAAATTTTGTTATTCTACTTTATCGACTTGTTATCACCCTTGTATTAATACTCTATCTCTACTTTTAGATGACTGAAATCGTATTATGAACTCTCCATTATTTGACCTTGTGAGGTTCCTTTACAAAGTTTTTTCAAATTAAAATTAAAAAAAAATCATCAATAGTGAAGCACATTTTTTTTTTCTTCCACGTATTTTAATTTTGGTTAAAAGAATCAATGTTCAATTAAACCATTTGACCCACCAATGTACAAAAACATTCTCAACAAATTTACGAAAATGCCACTCTTAACTCATAGACAACCCAAGAAAACCCGCCGCCGATTTGGCCATA
>JAYMTF010003700.1:0-14613 GCA_036897485.1 Pelargonium nanum | reverse complement strand
ATGTACGGAAAATATGATCTGACGGTTCATATTCTTTTGTGCAATTTTGATTTTGGGTTTTGATCTGATGCGTGATGTTACATGTCGGCACAGCGTTTTTCTTCGCGATGGTCTAATAATATCTGTGTGTGTATATTGTCCGGTACGGCATCGTTTGGCCAAGGAAATGTTTGTTTCCGTGTGAAAGTTTATAGGAGCGTTTAACATATAAATGTATAAGAAAGTTAATGCAAGATTTTGTGGTGTGAAAAGTGGATATTATGTTAGTATCAAAATTGAAAAAATTAAGTAATAGTTGAAAAATATGCGTAAATTAATATCTATTTTCAATTCCGCCAAACTTTCATTTATTCTTTGGATTTTTCATTGCCGATCAAAGCAAATAGGGTCGCCGCTCCTCTAACTCCTATATGATGATTGTAGAGTGAGTGATGGTCCTGTAATTCTCATTTTTGTTGTGTTTTTCATTTCGTTTGGTAGTTTAATAATTTTACAGATTTAGATGTAGTTTCTCTTTCAGTAAGAAAGCAATCACTTCTTTGATAACAAGTTAATATATTATTAAGGTTTGTTAAACGCTAGCAACGTAGTTTCATGGTTGTTTTTTTTTATAGACAATGCACTACTCCAGTCTTCGGCCACCGCCTGGTGCATGGTGGTTAATTATGTTGTTTTTAGGGATTCGTTTAGAGGAGTTCGAAAACAAAGTAGGTGGTATACGTACGTGTGAGGAAGCAAGGAGTAGGGGTATTGGCCAATAATTTACACTCCTGAATGCATGAGCCACTTAAAAACATTAGAGATGACCAAGTTCAAGTTACGTTTCTTACATGTAGGTACCTTCACTTACAAAATGAATTTTAACTTCCTTGTACTAAATATAGGAGTGTAAATTATGAACCAAGGAGTTTATGAGTATTACATGTGATAATAGTCAAATTCGAATTTCGTATCTGTTTACTATATATTTCTATACAAAATATACTTTTTAGTTAAGTGGTCCCTTGAAAAATAGAAGCCGTCCATGCACCAACACATTAATTGTTTTAATTAATTAGAGCAACTTAGGGTTCATGAGAGTTATTATTTGTACGTACTTTGTGTAATAAAACAAAAAAAAATTAGAAATGTGTTACATTATTGCACTAATGTTGGTACGATGCATTAAATTCTGTAAACCACACTCGATCATGACTGTGATAGCTAAAAAGACTAATTTTGTATATAATTATGAATTGATGTACTAAATGCTGTTACAAATTTGGATGTAGTTTTGTTGATGCACGAAACGTGTTACAAATAATAAAACCAATTTGGTTCGTTAAATTGTTCTCATGTGACCAAATAAAAACTTAAACATAAAGATGATCAGAACTGTTTCATTTGTCAATTTGTTTGGTTCCTCGTCTAATCTTTCATAATCATAAAAGATACTTGAGATATTGATTAGGGTTGATGAAGATTGAATATTCATTTGTAAAAGTAGGTCCATTTAGTCGTTTTATTCATCATGTAAAGAGATTGGAGGTACATTTATTTTCCACAACAACGAAGATAAAGAAAGGTCTCCATTTGTTTTTAACAATTACTATATAATTTTCATTTGTTATCTTTTTCAGTATAAACTACGAATCGTCTCCACTTGTTCTAGGATATGAAGATACTCATGTTCGGGTTTAAGTTACAGTTAATTTTTTTTGTTCATGTCTATTTTGTGTCTAATGGGAATCAAACTCAAGAGTTATTCTCACAATCTCAGTCTACGTATCCAATTGCGCCACAACCTTTGGCTATTTGTGTTATCTTTTATATGTTTAGTAAAAACTTCAATTTGGTCCCCAAACATTCGCATATACACCCAATTTGGTCCATTAAGTTTCGTGAACCTGAAATAAACCATGAACTTTCAAATATGGACCCAAAATGATCATTGATGTCAATTTACGTCACTTCCTCCGTTCCCTAATCTAACATGAAATTTAAAATATTAAATTATTAAATTTATTCAATCATTTTGTTGGTGTGGTTGAACATACAGTCATGTTAGCAAAATAATTGTTTAAAATATTTAAATTATTTGTCAGATCACTTAATGAAGATGAAGATGAAAACAACGTCAAAAATGGTCTTATTTATTTTAAAGTTTAGATACTATTTTAAGTTTTAAAAAATCAAAAATCAAATTAGGTCTATATAAAAATGTAGGGATAAAATTGAAATTCTTACTCCCTTATTTTAATGAGATTTAATTTCATGATAGTCGGCAAGTATATATGCATATTTCTTCAACTAATATTAACTCAAAGTATGTCAACTAATGAGTCTTTAGTCTTTGAGTTTAAGAATATGGCCTCAGCCAAAAGAAACTTTTGGCTCTCTTTTTCTTAACAAAAAAAGAAAAACAGTTGAAATATTGCACATTTGACAACGATATATTTATATTTGTGGGACTATATCAAATCAAGAATCTTATCAATACAAGAAAAAATTCCCACATTTTTTTCATTCTAAATAATTATAAATAGACTCCCACAAAATTGAAGAAAATAGATAAACTTTAGAGCTTTGTCTGCTAGGAAATTGCTATCGAAAGGTCCATCATTGAAAACTTTGTAAAATGCATGATCCACGTAATATAATATCACTTTCACTACAATTATTCTCTCCCACTATCACTCCATTTATTATAAATACAACCCAATTGCAATTTACAAAATACCAAAAACGGCACACAAATGTTTCTTTTATAAATAGTAAATAAAAACTTGATTCAACTTATTGGATGTAATTTTTCTTTTTCATTTTTATAGTTTTTGATCATATACTACTGATATTTGCTATAAATGAAATAATGAATCCATTCCAATGAAACAAACATATCATTTAACACTTGGAATTGATCAATTCCTAATTGATAATAATGTGTGAGCCATAATAGTGTATTTACCATTAATGTGTGGACAATTATAGAAAGAAAGTTCAATTAATACCATTAATAAGTGGAACAATTATAGAAAGAAAGTTCAATAATTGTATGCTCATTGTAAAAATATTTTGAGTGATGGACCTCATTTAAATATGGATTGATTTATTGTCTCCACCTTAAAAATATTAAAAACCTGGTGAGTAAATTTTGAAGAAATAAAGTATATGCTAAGGTTAAGGATACAAATTTGCAATTTTTTTTCCACATTCAACAATTTGTAAGGTTTGGTTTATGAATTAGTACAAAAATATATGCAATCACAACTATATAGTAGTTTTTAAAACTAATTAGAGCAAATTTAGCTTGTAATAAAACTTTATATTGAAAAGATAGTCAATTTGTATCTAGAAGATAAAACTTTAAACGATAATATATAACAATGGACCATATATTATCATAGTTGCATAGGTTGTGGCATGGAAGAAAAAAAAAGGATCTCAATAGATGTACAAATTTTGGTCAATGCCTAGCGTGATGTGTAGCTATTGACCTATTGTATTTGTAATTAACAATTTGAACATCACCTCACAATAAATGTCAAAATGGTCCCAAAATTAAATCATATTTATATTTTTTGACAAAATAGTTAAATCATATTAATCTCATATATGAACTGTGATAATAAGAAAAAAGATACTCAACTTTTTACTCACACACTGAAAACTGAAAAGTATTGTTTTCTTTTCCATCTAATTAAGTAATTAGCTGAAGCATTTAAAAAAGAGAATGAAACATTATAAAGAGCAGATAACTTCAAATTTTATGAGATAATTAATATTATGCTAACACCTTTGTTCAAATTGTGTAGCCCGATTATTGAAATTTATCATGGTATTAAACCATATTGCAATTTTTTGTTAACATAGTAAATAATAGAGTTGTTTATAAATTGACTAACCCGATGCACCACAATAATATCTGATTGTGTGACAATAAGACAATCTTTGTTGGATATTATAAATGTCTTCTTTTGTTGAAGCGTTACCACATTGTTGGTTAGTGCTATGTAACATCTTCTTTAAATTGATTGGTGTAAAAACGTAATTGTATCATAATCAACTAAATGCATATGCAACAAATCATGAAATTGAAGAAAATAACAAGTTTCAAAAGTCCATTACACATGGAATCCAAATATAGTAACTTCATCACTAATTTTTATGTTTTTTTAGAATCATCACCAACCTATTAAATGTAAGTCAAATTAGTAATCTTGAGAAACGTCGGTATGATAAAATAAATTCAAAATACTATACGAAAGACAATTAAGTGATTGTGGACCACAATGGAGGCTGTTGTGTAAGCCCAAAACAAATGGGCCCCCAAGAAGAAAGTCAACAATCTCAAGCTCATCGGCCCACTATTAATGCCTCTTTTCATTTTCACATAATAATAATAATTGAAGGAACAGCCGTAAATTTTTAAATTGTTTATTTATTCGTTCTCTATTCGTAAATATGTATGTGGGGCCCACATATACTTATCTATTTCTCCCGACAGTCAACAACACGAAAAAGTGTTGACTGGTTAATACTGAGGTGACGTGGCAGTTACTGTTGAATGGTCAGCGTGTATGTTCGTCCACCGCCACCGCCATGACCGTCACCAGACACCACCTACCGACTACTGACCCTTCCTCCAAACACGGTTCCACCGCCGGCGCCAGGTCACGTGCATCACTGTCTGCAACTCTCTGTCCCGGTCAAATAGGATATTAACTTATTTTTTTAATAAAGTCATATCTAGAAAATTCAACGTTGTTTTTTAATATTTGCTCATATTTTTTCTGTCAATTGTTCAGATTTTAGCTACGGTTAATATTTTTAACATCTTCTCTTCTGAGTAAGCATCGAACTCGAGAATTCTTCTCACAGTTTCAATCTGCGAAACCAATGGAATAAGATAGTTTATGTAAAATTCGTAAGAGATGAAGGTAATTTATGACTAATTTGTTATTCATTGAAACTAGATTTATAACATATAAAACAACAAAATTTTTCATGTATATTATGTACCAAAAGTACTAAATTTTTGACAAATATGTTTGTTGAATTTTAATATGTAAAATAAATTGCTCCAAATTATTTTGTGGGTTTAATTTACTCTTATATGATGAGTATAAAATTGGTTGCTTATTAAACAAGGTGCGTAGAATTGCGACTTGGTCATTGACAATTGATTTTTTTTTTTCCACTTTGGTCTATGGGACAGAAATATACTTTTTAGTAGGTAGAAGTGTACAACTACTATTTTTATGAAATGGAAAGGTTTAAACAATTAATTTGGGCGGCAACAATAATTTATTTAGAAAAAATTGTTTGACTTTAATCAAATTTCATAATTTGATGTATAAGATTTGATTTTGTTCCATCTTAGTTCCTTCCCTACCTACCAACCCACTCAAGAAATACATGCATGTAAATTTGTATAAAGTTGCCACCTGACTTTTGTTCAATTTTGGACCTTTCTCTTTGTTTTGGTTCACTAAATTCTATTTTGTTTGATTTAATTTGTGTTACCTAGTTAGGTAGATTAATGGGGATAGATTAAAGAAAAATGTGGTTTTCCGGGTGAATTTTATCATCATTGTTGGCTCATCGTATTTGATTATCTTGCAACGTCTCATTATCATCTATATTTTTAATAGTTGTTCTTTTAACACCTATGTTTAATTAATGTTAATTTGTGATGGTATGTCTTCTACAAAAAAAATTGATTTTTTTGTGTTATTATATTTTATACCGTATTTTAGTAGTTATGTTAGTTCTATTGTTTGTTTATACTTTTTTTGTGGTTGTTGCGGTAAGTCTTCTATTGTTAGAAGTTTTTTCACGTCAATTTTTTTTAAAAGAATAAGGAGTGGTCTTATTATTCAACTGTAATGTCAAGATTTTAATAAACTATATGACAATATGTAATTTGTCTAAACATTTGAGATCTACAAACCAACATCCTCGTGTTATGGTATTTTGCGTTAGATATGTTTTTAATGAAGCTTGTAATTTTCTATTAATATCAATGAAATTAATATGTCGTTCAAAATAGTTTCAACAAAATGATAATTGGCACTTTTAAAATTGCAATATTCTCATGATTTTTTTGACAAAAATCACTCACTTTAGAAGACATTCCTTGCACTACTTATTTTAATATATGTCATAACTAATTTTTACTGTTAGTCCAAAATGAATAAAGGTGATAGGTTTGATAAACATTACTAATACAAACTGAAAGTGACAAGCATTTTTCCATATAATGGCTAAATATTAATGGCTTATCTCATTGGTTTTGCAATTATTAGTTCCTTTACCCATTGGGTCCATTTTTTTTTTAACTTTGCAAATAACATAATTATTACACACGTACGTGCTGCATGGTCATTTGCACTAATTAATTTTACTTTGTAGTCAAACACTGAAAATTGACACAAATGGAATCACGTAGTAGTAAAAAATAAAATATTTAAAAAATGATAACGTTTTAAAGGTAGGAGACACCATAGGTGGTGCTATACACTGGTCTTTGTGGCCAAACAAATCATTTAATTAGCCTTCAATTAAGTAGCTTAATAATCTCGATCTTAAGTCCTATTCTGTTGGCCAAATTTTAAATGATGACAAAGATAGATTCTTGAATAGCAACGGATAAATGAACATTTACTTATACTTATGCCGAAAGTGATTTCTAGTGCAGCGCACTGTTAATCAATTAATGTGTGTTTCTTATGTTGCAGGAGACGATTCAAGTACAAATTAAGTGAATCGTACATGTACATATATATGAAAATCGTTGAACCACATATGCAACAAGTTTCTACTTGTACAAGAGAAAATTCCACCAAAATCCAAACCTTCCTCTGGCTCGCTGCTCAGGATGATCTTCCCACGTCTTGTTACCTCGAAGACCGAGGCTTAGAATTCCGATCGCCGACTGCCTATATATGCGTGCTCCTCCATTTTCGAGGACTGCTCTCACATTTTCTTGGGTGTACTTGGGCCTCGAATATTTCGAGCTCGGTTTTGTTGTGGTGGGGTGTTTCTTCTACCTTCCCAACTATGTTACCGAAATTGTTGATTCAACAGAAGTTCATTTTGCACGGTTCCTCTACAAAGTTTTGGGAGGTAGTTCGCCATTTTACTCTTTGGCACATATGGTTGGCTAGAAACCAATGTGTTTTTTAGAACACTAACGAAGAAACATCTCGCACCTTCTCAAAAATCTCAACCATGTTTTTTTGGGTCACCTAAGCAAAGCTCGAAGAATAATTCTACCCTCAAGTGTGGACCATCAATCGCTGGATCGCAAACTCAATCCTTGCTTAATTTATCATGAACATTTTAATCATGTATTTGTCGGCCAAATTTTACTTGTGCCCTCATGTCTTTTTTTCCGTCTTTCTCGAGCGTTTGTACTTTGTTTCTTCCTTAAAAACTTTTGACAAAAAGTATCGTTTGATGATAATAAAAAAAAAGACCGAGTTTTATGTTATTATTTGTTAGTTGTATGGAAATGAAACTTCTTGGAATTGTGAAAACAACAAAATTATATTATTAAATTAAGGAAATATATAAGAGAGTGTCAACAAAAAATGAATGTAACGCACGAACTTGGTAATAATTGAAAATGGACATCCTCTAGTAATGGAGTAGTTGTGTGGATTCTGGCTAAGATATGGTGGCATAATAGGCATTTAATGGATGTGCAATAATCAACATATTGGCTAAGTTTAGTAGATACATCTATGGGGGACATAAAGAATGATTAGTGGGGTTGAAAAATAAGGAGCAAGTGCTTATTAGTGAAAAGAAAATAGAGCCATTGGTGCTGGATTATTGTAAAGTGTTTATGATATTGGACACACCAAACCAAATCAAGACAAAGATTAAAAGAGCAAAAACTAAAAAGTGTTAGATGATATCATTATCAACATCATCAAACAAGGCTTTTTTATTTGGGCACTATAAAATTAGCATCTAAACAATATGTTAAAATGAATAGAACCCACCAGAGATTGCAAATTTAGTGTGATATTGGTTACTTTGACTTTGGTTTAGGATAGGGTTTAATGATAATAGAAAATAGTTACTACACACTTGGATGATTTGCTATCTTCCATCTCCCATGGATAGAAAACCAAATGTTATGATTACAAAAACAATTAATATGTCTATAGATCAATAAACAATAACTACAATGAACGTTCTAATCACGTTGACATAATTTAATTTTTAGTTTATCTTACATGTCAGTAACTTTAGTATTTCAGTGAATGCTATGAGATTGAACAAAATTCCTAAAGAGGCCTCAATTTTCTAGCAGGTATATTGTGGCTCAACCTAAGCAACGAAAAAAGAGAGGTAAAAACTTCCTGTCATTTTAATTAAAATGCAACACGTGTTTTGTCATTTTATCTTTTCATTCTCTCTCTTTGCTATCAACGGCTCAATCGCTTGATGCTCGCATTCAAGCAGTCCATGCACTTCGTCGATTCAGTGGAATGCGAGTATGAGTATCAGATCAATTTTCAATCCAAATTTTATCACGCGAAAAACGGAGTCTTTTCTTCAATACACTTCAAATGATTGGTTCAGCCCAATGTCAAATATGTAATTACACTCTTGCTGAATCATATGGTTTGTATTGCTACACACAAAAAATTGCAAAAAAAAAAAATAAATTAAAAAAAAATCAATCAAGTTGGGGAAAAGAACAGAAGAAAATGTGTTTTCAAAAAAAAAAAAAACAGAAGAAAATGTAGATTTAATTAGAGCCCATGTTGGGGTGGGCCAAATGGTAATCTCAGAGAAAGGAGTGATAATAATAAGAAAGGTCCAAACAAAGCATGGGCTCCATTTGCTTACTTATTTTGACTTTCTTGCACCTCTCTCTCTCTCTCTCTTTCTCTCAGTTTGTGTCTCAGTTTCAACTTTAAACTGCAACAAAATCTCCATCTCTTATATGCAAATAGATAGGGCACCATGCCATTATCTTATAAGCTTTTTTGCTCATCGTTCCAAAAGTTGTCAAAAACAAGAAACCAAAAATAAATGAATCAAGGAATCTATAAATTAAATGTTGTCATCATCTTTATATATATATCCAAACCATTTCTGGCTTCTGACCAAGATTTACATTCCAGTACTACCGTTGACCTCAAGCTTTTTGGGTAGAGTTACAAACAGGAATAGTTGTGTTGTGTTTGTGTGCGACACACTCCATTGATTTTTCTTTTTATTTTAACCTTTTTTCCATGATAAGAAGAAGAAAAAACAATCGACATTGACCGACACAAGTAAAACATGAATGTATTTGAGATGACGACTCGATCGATCACACTACAAAAAACTTACTATCTATGATGAAAATTTATGTCATGAATCTTTGAAATTTCATCACAAAGTGTACTATGTGATAAAACTGTGACGAAATGATTTTCAGTTTTTATTTAAGCAGTCACAAATTTTCGTCACAATTTGTAGATTGGTCATTCAAGTAATCACTTGAATAGTGATTTTGATCATTTATTTTATTGTGCAATGTACTGCTTCACTTTTTTTTTCTATAAAAATTTAATAGAATGATTCATGGACAAAAACACATATTCTTTTTACATGAAAAACATGTTATAATAATAAATTTAAAAAAGAAAGAAAATGAGATCAAGATGATGCCAACACCAAGAAGCAATGAGGCAGCAACAGCACCACACATTGCTATTTGCTTTACCTTTCTGATATGTTTTTCACTTTCTGAATTCTGATAATGTCAATGATTATTTCTCCAATATATTTCTCAATAATTGAATTGAAAATAGGAAAACAAATGTAAAGAAGAAGAAGAACAGGGAGGAGCATACATTGAAAAGGGGAATTGCTGAGGATTTTCACTCTTTTCTCAGTAATGATTTCATGGAATTATTGCATTTGGACGGTGGATTTGGAGATTGTCTAGAGATGAGTGTTCACAAGAAACAAACAAATAAATAAATCATCAGTTCATGTCTCTTTTATCAGGAGACATCAAGGGGCTACATCTTTTAACACCTTTTGTACTATTGCATGTGAATTTTACAAAATATTTGCTTCTTTTTCTACATCCAAATACATTCCTCAAAGTTTAAAACTCACATGGATGTGCCTTTGTATAAATGGTGGAGGTGACAATTTTGTTCTTAAGAATTAAGTTCAGTTTCGTTTGTGCTTGGGTTTTTAAAACTAATTGAAATCCGACTTGAAGGAATTTTGGATTGGATTTCACTTTTTATACATAAATTGTGTAAGTTCATCCGATTTAAACTGCAATTTACATGATATGATTGGATCGGGTTAAAATTGGATCGTATTTTGAGTACTGCGGAATCGAATCCAAATTGTCGGCTCTAATAACAGGAGGTGAGAAAGTTGAGAACCCCAATTCAATTTGTGATTTTCTTCACCATCTTTGCAATATTCCTCAACAAGACCTACCATGTCAACATGTGGTTGCAAGTTTCTATTCCAGCCTAAACATTCCAAGCAAAAGAAGAGAAAGATACTGTATAGATTACCAAATTCTCTTAATTAGGTTATCGGATAGTCTTATTAATATAAATGTAACACAATTTTTAGGAATAAAACTTAATTTCATTTTCAAACTTTGGTATTTAGATTCAAATTAGTCTATGAACTAGGGATGTTGACGTCAAGACCGATTTGAGTGCAAATACGAAAGTTTAAAGACCGTTTCAAAAAAAAAAACAAAATTTAAAATTAAATTAGGTTTAAATACAAAAGCTCAAGAATCAAATAATAAAAAATCCTATCATTTATAAAATAAACCATAAAGCATCAATCCGTACTATGAAATTTATATATTTAATTCTATTCACGTCGGTTATAATCTCTTACACAAATTTATAAACATATGTGGCTCTTGAATTATTATATCCATACAGTTAAAATGTTGTACAAACTTGCTAGTAACACTATTGTATTAAATAAAAATACATCTATCGCTCCTGTCGAACTTGAATCATGATTCTTTCTTTGTTTTTGTTTTTTGCTTTTGTTTCTTTGAATATATTTAGACATGGTACTAGAGAGAGCTCCAAGAAACCTTAAACTAAAGGCATGGAGATGGCATAGTAATGATGAATAAGACTATAAGAGTGAAAATGATATGCTCCAACTCCATGCAAAACCCTAGCTAATTGGACCACAGTGAAGGACCCATGAATGATGACCTGTGAACTGCTTGGAATTTAAAGAATGCTGTTGAGGAATGGCCAAATTTATAATGGTGTTTTTGGGGCATTAATTTTGATAACTGAAACCTAGCTACATTGCTTCTCATACATCTATTTCTGCTACACCTAACAAGCACTGCCCTTTATGGATTCATATATCACACACACCTCCAAGAAACTTTTTATCACCTCCACTCCAATTCAATGTGGGAATTTCCTTATTTTTATGAACAAAGAGGACCCAAAAATTAAATAAACCATGAAGCTCTCCCAGAGCAACATGCAAGAATATTGAATATTCATCAATGTGAAGTGAAGATCTCACTGTTTTTAATGCACAACATATTTTGGATTGAATTCAACTTGCACCAATTAAGAAAATATGGTCTTTACTATAAAAAAACAACTATTAAATTTGAAAATTAAGAGGCTTAATTTAGATATGCATTGCATATTTAAGCTTGTATTTGTCAACCTATACCATATGGCCGATGTAACAAAAAAACCATTTTAAAGGGCATGAAAATATTTTTAAATTAATATTTTCAGCAAATTGTAGATTGTTCTATTATAGAAACAAACTATAGAAATGACACAACTATTAAAATATGATTTAAAATAGAATAAAGTGATGAGTGGAATCAATATTGTGGCTACCCACGACATATATTTTTTTTTTCAAGATGAAGTTGATAACGAAGCATTTACAAGTACATTGAATGATGAAACCAACAAAAACACTAGGACTAATCATCAAATTAAATCTAATAAATATATATTTATTCAATACATAAAAATATAAAGAATGCAAAGGTGCAACTTCGATGAACAACTGTGAATAAGAGAAATAGTGGCAATAATTTATAGCTAGTTTTTGAGAAATTGTTACCTCTCAACATAATAGAAGTTAATTATTACAATTCCTCTAAAATATAACATATGCAAAGAAGAAAATATGAATATTTTCATCAACAAATATTAGTGAAATTAAAATGAGAGGCCTATTGACATAAATGAGAATGAAAAAGTTGACACATGATAAATGAAAAAGAGCAATTAAATTCCATATTATGCAATAATGATAAGCTTTTGGGCATGGTGGAAATGTTGCACCAGAAACAGCAAATAAAGGACGACCCTTTTGTATCATCAGTAGCTACAGAGCTAGGGTTTGGTTGTCTCAATATGTCACTTCCTTTTTATTAATTTCACAATAATTATATTAATTAATCAATTAACTATTAAGTAGGCAGATCACTGTTACTTACTTGTCTCTTATGTCACAATATATAATTAATAGGGACCCACAAAAGCCAATTTCAATTATATACAGCAACTTAATAATATTTGTCCCACAGGAGGAACTGTAAGGTCCTAGCTAGGGTCTGTTCTGTAGTGTCCTAATTGTAAGGCAAAGACATCAACATCCTCCCCTACTTCTTGCTACCATCAAATCATACCAAACACTCCTTGATTCTCAAGATTTTATTGGAACCATATGGACCATATATTATCTACCAATTACTTGTTACATTTAGTTACCATCTTATTATTTTTTCTTGTCATTGAAAATTTTTGAATGTCTTAGTTTTGACGTGTAATGTATTTTGTTTTGTTTACAAAACGGTTGTTGAAAGATTCGAATTCAATCAAACATGTATGTGCATAACTAGTTATGTGAAATCAACTTTTTTCTAACACAGATGGTCTAAACAATTTGAATTTCAAACTATTTATACGAGACATGTTTCGTGGTGGATGTCTTCTCCAAATTAGATTGTCAGCTAGGGTTGTAGATTTCTTGAGTGATGCTAGCTACTTGAATTTTTGGGTTAATTTTTTTCAATCCCACATACTCTACAAGATACGCAACTCAAGTATATATCCAATCTACGATTATGCTGATTTTTACGATGTGTATAGATTCAATGAATTTAGGTCATACTTGTTACACACGTCATTCAATCAATCAAATGAAAAATATCATATCTTACCAATATGACAGTTATTTTATTATAATACACATTTGGTAAAATGTTTAATTCAATCTTTACTCGTTTACACTTTTAGAGTGTTATGCATTCATTCACTTGTGGGATTCTTACTTAAACGTCGGAAATGAAATTCAATGTTACGCACAAGTATTCACTTAATATGTATTCTCTCATGTATGAAAGTGGATCATGTTAGTACACGAGAAATTAATGCGGTGGATCTTCAAATAATGTTGAGCGAAGTCAAAAAATTGTTTATACAACCACACATCAATTTCTTTTCAACTTAGTCCGCCTATGAATTGCCTAAGGTGGCTTATGTATAACTGTTCGGGGGCTCTAACCCAAGACCGCTCATGACTTCGAACTAATATTGTAGTCGTTCCATAACAAACAAAAAGCGAAGACAAAACCGAACATTTTATGACGTATAACTATAAATTGGGAGAAAATATCAAGGGTCAAAACTTATTATTTAATTAGGTGAATATTAAATTTAGAAAAAAGTCATAGAAATCATTAATTGAGATTAGTTGAAAATGGGAGGTCTATGTCTAAATCAGGTGGGTTTTGGTTACTAATAATAGTGATTTAGTACAGTAGCATACTATCATATCAGATTCAAACACTAAGAGACTGAGCAAGCAAGCAATGTCAACAAAAAAATAATAATAAATAAAAAAGAGCACGTGACATGGTGGACGAGAAGCATGTGCTTCGTGGAATCCACCGTTAATTTTCGTCGAAGAATCTATGTATAACTTGCTGGCTTGGAACTGCCAGATCATCAACACCACAAAATGATCCTATCAAGTGTTCAAATCCAAATCTACATTAATTTTGTTTATAGAAGATTGTTCAAATTACAGCTAAAATCATCAATTCAAAGCTGGTTGGTTGAATTTGGTCGTCTTTGTATTTAAAAATGATTGATTAAATTTAAAATGCAAGAACCCTAGTAAAATTAATAACGCAAAAGTTTTTATATGCGGTGGTTCTGTCTAGTTTCTTCGTATTTTTGTTCATATTATTACATATTGAATAAATACAAATTTAACGTATCTAATTTTATTAATTTTATTTTTATGTTGGTTTCAACTTCATTATTGCTACTTGCTCATTTTGTATGATTATTTTACAAATGTTTCGTTACCATTTCTGTCTCCACTACTTGGTAGTTTAATTTGTGATGATAGGTTTACTGTGGCCGGGTAGATTAATTTTTATCGTGTTTTGTTTTAAAAAACTATATATTTGTAGTTTATTTCTATTGTAATATGTCTTCCATTGTGAAAAACTTAGGTAGCCGTTCGTTTAATTTCTTCTTTAACTTAATTAATCTAACTAGAACTTACTTTTCCATCATTTCAATTATTCAAAATTTGCAGGAATTGAAATAACACCTCAAC
>JAYMTF010003699.1:0-14616 GCA_036897485.1 Pelargonium nanum | reverse complement strand
TTCAACAATATTAAACTCAATATGTGAATAAATATATTAAATATATGAAATTTATACATTCCAAACACTAAACAATTTCATTGAGTGTACTAAATACATGTAAAAATACATGTAAAAGAGATACATGTTCAATCCTCCTCCTTTTTTTTATAACTAAATTAGTTCTTGAACGTTTAAATATTAAAACTACGTACTTAACATGGTTATTAACGTTAATTTCTGTCATATTTTTATTTAATTATTTTATTAACGTGGTGGGTGATGTGATAGTTACCTGAGTCATTTAATACTACTCGACAATCACGATATCGGAATAATTGAATAAAAACAATTATTTAATATATTTTAAATTTCACATCATACTACTCAACAGAGAATTTAACGAAAACTAACGGCAATAATCATTTTAGATATGAAAGTTCAATAACTAAATTATGTTAAGAAAAAATTAAAGGATCAAATTGAGCATCTTGAAAAACAAAACAAATTGCAGGAAGGAAAAAATAAATTGTATTTAGCTACCTTAGTTATCTTGTAGTTGTAAATTGTAATTGAAAAGATAGCAAGAAGAAGATAGCTAGAAGGAAAAGAGCCTTTAATGAACTACGACGCCGTTCCATTTACGACGGTCAAAACAGTGACATGCTGAAGAGTCGAGCCCAAAACGGCATCGTAGCAACCCAAAGATCACCCTCTAGCTCAAGCACTGTGCTACTCCGTTATGGTAACAGACAACTCAATGTAGAGTTTGATTAGTTAGGTTCAAAGAGCGTTAAGAAGAGAGGCCAATGAGGTAGCAAGAGCATAGTGACACGTCCTGAAAGAATGTGTCTCCTCCATGCGCTATAAGGGCGGTATTCACCATGCGGCATGATCTTATACTTGCGAAATAGATGTTGCTTATCAAAGTGTTTAATGGTGTATATATGTGTAACTTTTTTTGTCAGGATATGAGCTTTATATTACTTGATGCTCAGAAAAAAAAGACTATTTTCTCTCTTCGGATTGGGGAGCTTGGAGCACCGCACGTGGCTGATTCTTTCGGTATGTGACAATAGGCTTACTTCTCAATTTACAAAATCAGCCAATTCTTGATGAAGTGCTCATTCATCAGCAAACACTAGACCTATTCAACCAAGATCAATTGTACAATTCCAGAAAATACCAAAAGACCGAGCCAGTTGTTTAGTATTTTATTTAGCCACATCAGCAACTTTAATCATGAAGTTAGTAGATTTGATATGCACACACCATTTTGGTCCACAACATAAAAGTTCAACCACTACTTAAAAATAAAAATAAAAAACATTTGTCATACAACTATGAAAATTAGAAGTAAGAAATAAAAGAACAAATATTTCCAGCTTTTATTGAATCCATCCAGAACATAAATCAGTAACATGGCCTTTCCAATCTCCACACCCCTACACTAGGGACCAAACACATACGCCCATCAGCTCAAACCAAATTGTTTAAGCCAGAAAAGTTGTTCACTTATGACATACTTAACTTAAAAAAACATAAAATTTAAAAACGCCTAGATAATCCTGAATAATCCGAATCCTGATCATCAACATTTTTGCTTCGCCGCATCGTCTTCATCGTCGGTCATGAATCTCTTCCAGAACCAATGTTGCTTCCACACTCTCTCCGTCATGTGGTCCACCGGAATTCCCTTTGTCTCCGGCAGCAAAAACATGGTGAACAAGCCCATCACCAATATCCAGGCCGCGAAGAAGAAGAAGATCCCAGCTTTCATTTTGCACAGCATGGACAAGAACGCTTGGGCTATGATGAATGTGAAGAGCATGTTGGAGCTGACGGCGAAGGCGAAACCAGCTGTTCTTGTTTCTAGAGGGAACGTTTCGCTGGGGATCAGCCACCCTAGAGGTCCCCATGACCATGCAAATGCCATCACGTAGATGCACACGAGTACTACCACTACCATGGCCTCCCTTCTGTTTAGAGTGCCGGTCGGCTTCAAGTCCATAAATAGGATCACTCCTATCGCGGTCTGCGATACATCAAATATAAATTCATTCAAATTTAATGTCACGTTGGTAAAGGAGAAAATAAAATCTTAGTTATAGAGTTTATGGATGAGACTCGGCCAATTCTAACGTGTCTTGGCCAAGACTCGGCTATAATCAGCCTTCAACTCAATGACTGAGACTTCTTTCGGTAGAATAAGATCAGTCAGCCATGGAGTTTATGGCTTACACTCACCAGTTGGTTGAGACTTCTTACTATCGGTAAAATAAGATTAGTCAGCCATACATAGAGTTTATGGCTGAGACTCGCCAATTGGCTGAGACTTCTTACTATCGGTAGAATAAGATTACTCAGCCATAGAGTTTATGGCTGGGACTCGCCAATTATAACGTGTCATTCTAGCATAATCAATCATTAATTCTATGACAGAGTCTTATTACTATATGTAGAATCATATTAGTTTACCTGAGTAATGAACATTTGGACGCAAGCTTGGAGTAGCAAGAATCTCCTCCCGGTCTTGTCCACAGCATACACGGAAACCATGGTGCTGAAGACGTTGACAAGGCCAGTTATGACTGAAGAGAGCAACGAGGCATCATTCCCGAACCCGACAGTCTGGAAGAGGACGGGTGCGTAGAACATGATGGCGTTGATGCCGGTGAATTGCTGGAAGATTTGCATCAAGATGGCGATCACTAGTGGGGGACGGCTTGATGGCTTGAGGAGCTTTCGGTAGGGGTGGGTGACGAGGCGGGCATTGTCGCAAGCTTTTTGGATGGAATTGAACTCGGCGTCGATGTTGTCGGTGCCGCGAATCCTTCTGAGAGTGGCCTTCCCTTCCTCGATCTTCTTGTTCTCGATGAGGCTGGTCGGTGTCTCGGTTATGAAAATGGAGCCCACGGCGAGAAAGACGGCCGGAACACCGGCCAGTCCCAGCGAAACTCTCCATCCGTTGGGATGCATGGTGGAGGTGAAGTAGTTGACAATGTTGGCTACGAAGATGCCAACAGTGATAAGAAGCTGGAACAAGATGTTAAGAGCTCCACGGATCTTAGTTGGAGCAATTTCTGAGAGAAATAGAGGAACAGCCTGCAATAGCCAAAAGGGCAAGGAAGTTAGGTAAACTCGACTAGCTACAACCCAAAAACTAAAGCTGATAGGCACCGGCAAAGTTGAGAGTCATCCCTTAAAACTCCGTTAAATACGGTTTCATGCTTGGTTGTACACCCCTAATTCTACTAGCTAATGGTAGGTGAGACAACAAACATAGGTCACTAAACTGATAGGCGGAATATTCAACGTGTATATCAAGTGGCGAAAGACTTCATGTTTTTCTTTATGAGAGATACATTAACATATAGTCGATATAGTTAAAGATGAATTACTTGATTGGCGAAGCCAACGCCAGCACCGAGAAAGATCCTTCCGAAAATCAGCATCGTGACATTGATGCCCCCTGAGGTGAGAATAACGCCAATGATAAAAAAGAAGGAAGCAATCTGCATGGTGGGCTTGCGTCCGAGTTTGGAGCACACCTTAGAAGCAATAAAGCTACTAATGAGTGCAGCAATGTAAAGGGACGAAGTGAAGAGTTGGAGTTGAGGATCGTCGTATTTGCAGTAATTATCTTCGTGCACGTGTTGTTTTCTTTCGTAAACATGTGGAAAGAAATCTTTCAAGAAATCGTCCATAGCGGTCACACCACCTGCGCGCGCAGATACAAGAACATGTTATACATAAAACGCGTATTCATCAAAAGAAAAACATACATAAACCGAATCATAAGTACCTGAAATGCCAATGTCGTAACCAAACATTAGGCCTCCAAAGGCCGCAATGATAGCACACAAAATAACATAAAATGTGATATGGCCTTCGAACTGTTCGTCCCCACCGCCTATGACAACCGCAGGCGCCATTTTTGTTTCTTACACTTTAAAATCTTTTGTTGTCTTTTTTTGTTTCTTTTGTATCTTTGTTTTATTTTATGATACAAAGATTTGAAAAGAAATGTTGAAGAAGGTGATCAAGGCAAGAAGAGATTGATGGAAGCTGAAAAGGAGGTGTAGAGTGGTTTTATAGGGAAACATGAGTGAATGTGTAAACTAAGGTTGTGGTCAGTAATCTAGGAATTTTAAGGAATGTGGTTGTTAGCGTTTTAAGGAAACAGAACCGGTTCAAGATCCATAGTTAATTCTCAACTGCCTAACTGTTGATGACTAGTTGTTGTTGCACTTACTTTAAGCTAACAATCCGATCTTCTTGGAAGTCAGTATCATCGATCCTACCTATCACAATGTTGGAACTAATTTTGTTTGTGCTCCTAAAAATAACCCAAAACTCATGAATTAAGCACGTGCTTGTTCACGTACGTTTTAATTCTAATACTAAAAAAAAAACTATGGTGAAAAAATAATGAAAATCTGAGGCAAAAACTTAGAATGGGCTGCAAGCATAATAGTAAGATGACTCATGAATAGAAGGAAAATGGGCTAAAAAGTATAAGAAAGATGGGCTCAATGTAAGGAGCTGATGGGCCAAAGAATTAAAACAAGGGAGAAGAAGCCCAACGCATATACAAAGGGATGAGAAGAGCAAGGGTGGGCCAAGGTCTATGATTGCCACCCCAAGCTCCGCCAATTTCTCAAAATTAACATACATTGGCTTCCGTTATTTAAATGATTGACATGTGCTTTTAAAGGGTTAAATGGTTCTCTGAACTTATTCTTCTTTCAAATTTGGTACTTATTTAGGATTTTTACTTGTATTCAATTATGGACTAACATTTTTTTAGACTTTCATTCTTGCTACTTGATGTAGCAGGTTATTGAATGACACGTCAACGATTATGATGCAACCCCAAATCTAATTGTTTTCAAAAATAAAAATTAAGATAGCAAGCTCAAAAATGAGAAGAGAAAGAATGAATTGATGAGCTATAATTCAGAGAAAGAGAGAGTTTAAACATAAGATAAATTCTTCATTTCATATCATAAAAAATGGCTGCCTCATTTCCATTTACATACATACATAGCAATACAACTCTAAATGGGCCAGTTTACTACTTAGGCCTTATATTAAACAAAAGAACCAAACACATATTCTATAGGAGGAAGCTCAATCTTTTGCATGTACCAAATCAATGCCACGAAAGCATGCTTGGTTAGAATTTTATGTCACGCAGCCTAGAAACCCTAACTTACTCACCTCTTGTTCGCAAACATGGAGGCACCGCAGAGATTAACCTAAAACAACTCCAGCGTGGGGGTCTCTAATTAAAATGATTATGTTATTATAACAATTTAAAATATTTAATCTAGATTCATTATTACTTTATAAGGTTGTTTTTGAACTATCTTACAAACTATTTTCCCACCAAATTCACTAAACAATACCCTAAAATACCTATAGACACCCATGCATACAGAAATTTACCTCCTTTTGACTTAAATTGACCGCCAAATCTTATGTAATTGGTATTTCCAAACAAACACTTACTAATATATTTTATTCAAGTTTGACCTTTAGCACATACTTTATTTGACCATGGTTGCTGTTGTCACTTGTCACAAGATTTTGAACTGTTATGGATTTCTTTTATGACAATGGACGATCCTTTTGTTGGTGACGCCTTGTCTTCTGCTTCCACCAAATGATACTCTTTTTCCACATATTTCCATTTTATTTTTTATTTTTTCAGTCATTTTAACTAACTTGATTTTTTTTTCTATAAAAAAATCTAATTTGGTTCATGAATTTTCGTGTTTCGACCTAATTTAGTCCATCAACGTTTTTTAACCAAAAGTAGTCTATGAACTTTCATGTTTCAATCCAATTTGATCTCTGAACTTTTATTAACCCCAAACAATCATTGAACTTTCAAATATTGATTCAATTTGGTCACTGAACTTTTGACATAAACTTTAAGGGCAATGACTATTTTAGGTCGATATTTGAAAGCTCGTGTATCATTTTGAGTCAAGTAAAAGTTCAGAAACCAAATTGGGTTGAAACACGAAAGTTTATGTATATTTTGGGTTTAAATAATTAGAAACTAAAATGAGTCAAAGTTTATGACTATTGGTTTAAAAAATTAGAAACTAAATTGACTCGAAATGCGAAAGTTCAAAGATCAAATTAAATCTTTTACTCTTTATTTTTTTCTTCATCTTTTACAACTTCTTATGTCTAAATTATCCTTCTATTTACAGAGGCTGTAATGAAATTTCGGACAGGTTCTAGGTTTTTCTTTTCTTTTCTTTTATTACGTTGTCTTAATAATTATTGAATCTAAACGAAGTCTTCAAAGTGGGATTCAATTTGTTGAAATAATGTTATTATATCCAATAGAAAAATATAGCACTAAACTGGAAAAAAGAAGAAGAAAATAGAAAAGGCAATGAAATAAATAAAAGCAGTCTACAAAGTGGTTCTAATGCAATTGGAGTGTGGAGATATGCACAAAATCAAAGACAAAAAAGCTCTCATCATCTCCTTAACAGCCAAGTTTCTGCAACAAAGTACTAATTTGACACTTGTCGACTCCTTATTGGCTCCTGGCTGTGTATATGGATGAGACCCAAGTACACAAAATGCTCTTTTGGGCAAAGAAAAATTTGGATCCATACATTACTCAAAAGCTCTCTCCATCTGTTTATGGAGCACTCAGCTTTGGTGTTGTGGATTTTATGGAAACGTTGTTTTCGGACATAATGGGGATGTTTTTTTTGAATCATTGATTGGTCGGCTGATTCATGTAGTGGGCAGCTCATAGATTTTATATTTCGTTTTGGATTTTTTTTTTTTTTGGCAAACAAAAAATATCAAACGAGATTCACATTCAAAATGCATGGATATTGGATGGAGATTGATTTTTGGTTCTAGAATTTGGTGAACTTTGAGCCTATTTTAAATGGGTTTGAGCTTGTAATAAAAATTACTTGCAGTCTCAATTCTAAAGATAATGCCACAAGAAAATTGATCAACTGCACTATAAGAATTTTCGAAAGACCGAGAAATTGTGTGTTTTAATTTTCAATAAACAAAATATATAAATATTTATATAAATATTCTCAATAGATATCTTCAATATCACAGTGCCTGAGTCGTTTTCGACGAAGAAAACTAAACATTTCATATGACCACAACATATAATTGATGTCGTCAAAGTACACTATGACCGGCTTTGAGACTTCATATTAGTCCATTACAATATGTGTGTGTTTCATATCTAAAAATACAAAACACGGGAATATATAGAAGAACTAAAAACACTATAAAAATATGATTAGCGTATGGATGGATCCATGTAGAGCATATTGGGGCAATTTCCCCTATTGATATTTAAAAAAAAAAAATTACCCTTATATTTTTAGTTTTTCACATTTGTCCTTCCAATTTTATACATTTCCTCCCACTAGAAAACTAAAAACTTAAACATGCCCTACTAATTTAAAAAGATTCTACCTCTATCCTCACCAACTTCGACATCTATTGAGCATAAATAAAATTTATAATTGAGCTTATTTATTTTCTCAATGAGTTTTATGTTCTTTTTTTATGCATTGGGGTATAATAGTTTTGATCCTTATTTACTATAATTTATATCTCTTAGAAATAGAAGTGTAAATACATTATAGTTAGTGAGGGGTTTATATTATTACCATACACAAAATAGTGAAAGTACATGCACACACATGTATAGGTGTGAGTTAATTGATATTTTCTTTTATTTATAAATTAATTTTATTCAATAAATTTGTCCCCACTAAGTTAATATTCTGGATCCGTCTATGTTAGCGCGGATGGTGGCTAGTGTCACACATTGTCTTTTGGGGATGAGCTTGAGCTTATACAGTTGGGCGTGTCTCAGAAAGCTGATTTCAAATTTTGTGGTTGTGTAAAAAATGGAGTTAGGATAAAGGTGTTACTAACAATCAAAATTTATTGTTGGCATAACTTTGACCGACAGAGTGTGGCCCACTTCGATGGAGGTTGAATTCCAAATTTTGAGAGGTGGACGGTTAAGACGTTTTGAATCCTATAATACCAGCTATGAGATATTTGAACATCGAGAAAGAGAGATGATGTATCGACCGACCGAAACTGGTATTTTCGGGCTACGTGTTTGAGCGTGTATTAATAGTTTGATATGGATGATTGAGAATCTTAGGGTTGCGACAAAAAGAGTCTTATGATCACATATGTATGATAAAAAACGTGAAACTATAAATAGAAAAAAATACCCGAAAAGACTATGATATCATGTAAGAGAATTAATTGAATTATTGTATTTATTAACTTAAATAATTATGCATGCTATATCTATATAGAACTAATGGGTACAAAATAACTACATACTCAAATAAATACAAAACTCTAATAAAAATTTAAATAACAAAAAAAAAAAAGCTCTTAATTAATTAAATTATATTCTGGTGAAGTGTTTAAGCAAGATTGCAACAGGGAACATAATTCCCATATTATCCACCCCTAATGTTTGGATATATGTATATTACAACAATCACATGGAAACCTTTTCCATTTTTGGTTGCCAGTGGGCTATTACATCACCAAGGACCACCTTAAAAATAACTCTTAATATGACTTCATGCCTTCCTTTTAAGAAAAGAATACTTATATATATAATTGCATAATCATATACATAAATCCTGTAATCCATACTTAAGAATTTTTAAAGTGACAACACACACACACAACTCATGTAATTAACTAATTAAGTTGTAATTAAGTAACTGGGTCACATGAAGCGACCTTCAAACAGATTCTGTTCATTATAAATTAATGAAACAGAAAGATGCTTAATTGACTCTACGATGAACCACAAGACATCTGATGATCATAATTTATATATATATATATATAGATGCATCTCATTGACTGTAATTAAGGTTCTAAATTAATTATGAAAAAAATAATGGTACGAAACTGGTATGTGTATGTGTATGTGTATATATATTTATAGAGATTAGTACAGTTGTTATGACAATTAAATAATGTAATTAGGAGTAATAGTAGATTAATTATTGTGGTTGTGCGTGCCAGTTGATGAGATGAAACCTTAATGCTTTGTACGTAGACCAGTACTAGGTAGTATCTAGTTGCTAGGTAGTCACTGTCTGTAAAAGCTAATGGCTTCACTAACTCCGATATTTTATGTGCTGCCTCGCAGCTATCAACTATCCAAAGTGCTGTTTGCTATACACGGTTTGTTTTCAAAGGCTCGATGCACTAATTTACGTTTACTTTTCTATTTCTTTCTTTGGCTTCAACTGTCGCATCCGATTCATATACAGACGTCTCGTTTTCATTTTAGTTTTCACTTCAAATATGTGAGAATATAATTACTACAGATAGTTTGATTTTTTTTTTAATCTTTTCATTTTCTCCTGCTTTGAGTTGTGTTTTAGTAGTCATGTTAGTGTCAATATTTCTACTCTTTTAGTGAAGGTTGCAGTATATGTTTTTTCATTATTGAAAGTTTTGTTTTATTTTCTCTTGTTATTTTTTTAGTCAATGGGTTTCGCTTAAGATGGTTGTGCGAACAGAACAATTACTGATCTTATTCTTTTATTTTATGATTTTTATCGTAATATATGACAGTTGATAGTTCTTTTTAACCTTTATAATCAATAGGATATATATTGAAGCGTGTTTGGGACTTTTTAAAAGATATTAGCATATAAAACCGTAGAGTGATGTACAAAGATTGGAAGGAAAAAAGGTGGCAGCAGGAGGGGGCAAAAAGGTTAAGTTAGGTTAGAGAGGGCTTTGTTATAAATGTGCTTGTGTAAGCCATGAACTCGATTCTCTCAATATAAATATAACGAAAGCCTTCAATATAATAATTTTTTTAAAGGTAAACAATTATTTAAACGAATAACTTTAGGAGTAGTTCACTTAAATCCAAAGGTTACATGACGTATCTACTTCATTAAAAACTCTCCATTACTCAAAACAAGAAAAAAATTCATGGATTCTGATGATGCAATTTGTCAATCAATCTCTCCTTTTCTGGATGGGTTTAAAAAATTAAATCATTTAATTATTTTCTAAAAAAAATTATACTAATTAATATATTCTATATTGTGTAACTAATTAATTAATTAGTAAATATGACGTATCCAATTAGTTGTGTTTCAGTTGGCAACACATGTTGCGTTAGTGGAAAGTGCTCTTGGGTCCGATCTTCGTTACACACACTTATGAAAAGAGGTGATTAGGCTTAAGTACGATTGAACTTGTGGTTTATACAAAAAAAAAAAATTGATGTTGTGGAAAAAAAAGCCCACATAACTACATTTAGCTTACCTTATAAACAAATTATTAATGTATCACAAATTAAAAAAAGTGAAGTTTGTTATCACTTAATATACAATTTTGGTCGTTCATCTATCAACTTAAACTTTTTTTTAGTGTTAAGTTTAACATTATATCAAGCTGATTTGATATGAGTCTGGTTAGTGACCTGTATTGGTTGTCTTCTCACTTTTTGTTAGGACTTTTATTTTTATAGTATGGACGTTAAGCTGCGGGAGGGGCAGAGGGGAGAAAGGATGATGATATAATAAAGAAAAAAGGTAATGCTCGCTTAGAGCTACGAAAGGTTACTAGAAATAATTAGTAGTAATAAGGTTTCTTTTTATGGGGAACCTGGTTTTTGCTTCCCTTTTAGGAATTAGGACCACATTATACCATGTTCGCTGCCACCTTTAATGTTTCACTCCATAACCTTCAAAAGATACCGATGTTGGCATGCATGCATGTTAGCCTCAGCTTATTCGATCACTATCGTTTTGAAGAGGGTAGATGATACATAGATAAACACTAACCATAGTTCAGGAATAATTAAGAAAAAAATTAGCTACTGTTGTACAATTAATTTTTTAATATTTACGAGCATGTGTTCTAACAAAATCAACTATTAATTCATTATATATGTAACTTCTTGAAAAAAAAAACACTCATTTTCATATCTCGCTTCTTTAAGAGCACTCATTGGCGCATGCGATCGTCTTACGTGTCAAATACATGTAGTACACGTGACACACTATGATTTGTAGACAACAAACACTATCCATTTCTGACTCATGCATATTAACCATTTTTTTCCATCCGGATATAGTACATCAGAGTTTATATCAACAATCAAGATTCAATTATTTTGATACATACATTCGACATGTACCATACACTACATGTATCAATCATTTATAGCTTTTTCTTTAATATGCTCGTTAAGAATTCATGTGCTCAAAATGATGATCATGATCGAACCCTTGAGCTCAATAAGATTTACAGATCAGGTGGGACATCCTCGTACCCATACTGTATGAGATCAAAGCATCATCGTACCAATATGTTGTAGTAGTATATGTGTAGCTTATATTTATATATTGTAGTGTATATGAATAAGCATAACCAGTTGGTCAGTTGGTTTCCATCTTTTGACCTGTATATAGATCTTCATCAAATCATCCTTTAATTTATTTATCATTTCTTACAAGTACTATCAGTATCTCTATAACAGTGTAATAGCACCCAAATGCTGATTTCATATTTTTTTCTGAAATAAATAATGCAACACGATGTTTTAAATGCCCTTTTGACTTCTCAAACAATATTCCATCAGAGAGATTATTAGTATAAGAGAATATATGTACACACGACAATTATATAGTGCACAAGGGTGAATTGTAATTTGAAATGTTTAGATGTACAAATGAATAAATAAATAAATAAATACTTTGCTAGAGTGAAATTATAAATTCTACCCAACTATGAAGGTAATGAAGCTGATCCACACAAAACGGTATACATTTTAACCGAAATGTACTAATAATTTTAGTACGGAATTATGCTAGATGTAAAATTAATTGTTTTATGTTCATAGTCAACTGTTATTATGGTTCAAATAGTTGAACATATATTATTAAGTTTTTTTTTTTATTACTGTCTCCGTTCTACAATATGCACCCTTGTATTTTTATATAGAAATAATTAGTTGGTTTGTACATTTACTTTTGTATAATTATTAGAATATATGTTTTGTTGCAAACTCGTGATATTAACTAATTTATCATAAGAAAACTATTAACCATTCATGTGAACTAACATTCTAAATAGAAAGGATCATTCATTTTGAAACAAAAGTGTCACGGAAGCAATGCACTCATTTTTTCAGTTTGATCGTCAGAACTAATTTGAAGAGATCCTAATGGTACATTAAAAATATGATCAATGTAAGGGTTAAACACTCAAAATTCATAACTAGAGGCCCAAAAAAAAAAAAATAATATGTTGGGTACCATATACTTTTGCCCTAAAAATTCGTTTCCGCAAACTTCTTTTTCAAATTTTAATGACGTGATAGTGAAAAATCAATTGTAATTTGTAACTAGTGTCAAAGAAGTATAGAGGTTAGATATTTATAGGAACTGAAATTTAATTATAAAAAATGAGTATTGATCCAGTTACCAAAGTATAAAACCCAAGTAAAATAAGATGCAGATGACAACTACAAAGGTGGCACTGTCAGGGGTTGCTTGCTTTCCTCGGAATCTCCGAGTGGCCGCGCTAGCTCACTTGGCTCTGCACCATCTCAACAAACAAACAAAACCAGTACAAATTATGAACCCTAGCGATAATGAATGTAATGCCACTGCCAGCGAAAACTGTGCAGCAAATCGTACGTCTATTCCATGCATATATTTCCGTACTTGGAAAAAGCACCACCAACTTGCAAAAATCACTCCTAGCAATACCACAATTGTGTCTACACACATGCTAATGACCCTTATTTGGTAATTACTTTTCTTTAATTTTAGGGGTAGCCCATTTTAACCATGTGGCTTCGATTCAAAAAAACAAAAATCAATACTATATTGTATCTTTTTCATGGTTTTCATGGTTTCAGTCAGCAAATTTTTGTTGTCGGAGAGAATTTAGGATCTATAGGTAAGCACTTAGCCGACAAAAGAAAAGGAGGGTTGTGGCCTAGTTCTAGCCCTAGCCCTATAGCTAGTTACAACAAAGTTGGCTCATTTCCTTTTTCCTAGTTCCTTTTTAAGGCTTTAACAGCTTAATGTGTCCGGCCATCTCATGAGTCTAACTGTCCGTACCGTTTTTGTGCCTAAATGGTGATGGGTGGATTGTCTTTTGGGTCATGGAAGGTAGGATCCATATACTTTAAAAAAAAAAAAAAAGTATTCTCACACTACACTGATCTGCTTGAATATTTTCGTCGAAGATTCATTTTGCGATGGATAAATTTATAACACATTGAATTTTTGCATTAGCAACATATATATGACAATTTTTTTTTTGGAATTCTGATTAGGTGACAGAATTTCCTTTGCTGCTGCTACAACCGTTTGTGCAGTGGGGAAGAACTGCTCGGGTTTCCGTTAGAACAAGAGTGGCAGCATGATTCAAGGCGGAGAACGTCGAAGCCAAGAGAAAGATGACTTTATGCAGCTATTGACTCTATTTGGAGAAAGCTTGGTTATGATAAGAGTTGCAAATTGGAGAGATGAGAGGTATTTTAATTAGAGTTTTTTCAATGGTCATGTGTTGTGCAAATGCCTTGACAACGTGAAGTGCGAAATTGATATGTAAGGTGACGTGATATCTCATGTTGATTGGGTAATGTGACGTGACTTATGCTGATGTGGAAGTTATAAATTTGGTATAGCAGGTCACAAAGATAAAAATAAGAAGAAGACAAATTAATAGTCTAGAACTAAAGAAAATGTTAAAGATGGTGAACTCTAAATTTGAGAAAAAATAACCTATAAAGTAAAAAATATATTTTCTTAGCAAAAACAAGCTTATTGAATTCTCTGGTTAGATGATTTGTTACTTTCCATGTGTCTATGTGTACTATTTACCATGTTTCAACTCTTCATCATCACATCATCTAACATAAAATGCGTTGGTTTACATTATGTTTGAGATGGACTTTGTTTAATTGCTATATGTCATCGGTTGTTGGCTTGTTGACTGAATGTCGTTCCAATTTTTGTTTGTTTCTCAAGCTAACGTCGGTATGTTCTATATTTTGTTATCAGTATCTGATATAGTTTTGTTAAGTATTTGAATATTTGATGCCACTTTGTCTTGAATGTTTTTTTCTTTTTGTATTATAAGAACTTAAGAGCTATTTGATTGTTAACCAAACACATCAAATAGCAATTTAGTGCTCATAAGCTCGTTCGACCAGCTCATGAGCAAATCCAAAACACCCTTTTACTAATATGTTAAGAATCTTCATTTCTTATTTTGTTCCCAACCTAAAGCGTGTTAGTACCAGCTCTGACCATATTGAGCTACTTGAATCTATGGACAAACGTAGGAAGAGAGGTGAGCCTCTGAGAGAGCAGGTTGCCCCATTGAACTTTATTTTTTCAGTTTTTTTATATCATGTATTCTTATTATTTTACATTTTTATTCATACTATATTTCAAAATTAATTTGTCCCTACTTAAAATGATGAATTATTTAATGTCTCATTAGTTTATTACTTTTCTCATATCATTCTGCATCTGTTTGAACCAATAAACATACCAAAGCCTGCGGGCAAGTGATTAATCCACTTAACTA
>JAYMTF010003698.1:0-14617 GCA_036897485.1 Pelargonium nanum | reverse complement strand
GAGAGAGAGAGAGAGAGAGAGAGAGAGAGCGTGTGCAACGGTCATCCAAGCATTTTATTCTTCACGGGAAAAAGCTCGATACCTCTTTTGCTTTTCTCACTCTCTTTTTCCATTTTCTCGAGAAAATGAGAGAAAAACATAAAGCTTGACATCCCAAACGGAACGGGAAAGTAGAGGAAAGAATCGGTGTCAGCTGCCAAATGCCTTCTCGTTCCTTCCCTTTTTGAGCTCCCTCCCGATATGGCCGATCACCTCTGTTCCTTCACCAAGGTCAGTTCTTCTCAGCTCCACAGCAAATGGGCTCATGGAATTTATGGATTTTTAGTTTCAAGGCTGTGTATGTTTTGATTTTTTTGGGGGGTAACATGTTTGTTGTCTCACTGCTTGATCTGGGTTCGAATAATTAATCCATTGTTTCCCAAAATTTGCGGCTTTTTGGTCAATGCATTCCAGTTGAAGCAAAACCCAGATTTTCGTTTCTTCTTGGGTTTCTCCAGATTGAAATAAGAATAGTAAAATTTGTGCAATTTTGTAATTATTAGCAAACTCCCATCGTGTTTTATAATGATTAGTATCTTTTTACAAAAGCAAGGTGTAATTATTTTAAGCTTAATGTATAGTTTAACAATCATTGACTTCTGTTTGGATTTTGACACATGCCTATAGACCTACATTATCTTTGTCTTGTGATTAACTGTGTATTGAGCTGAGTGGATTACTAATCTCCGGCATTAGTTGAAATATTTCAGTTCTCATGAGTGCATAGATAGATAGATAGATAGATAGATAGATAGATAGATAGATAGATCATAATCTCTGATGCTATGGAGTTTCTAACATTTGGGTATATTTTGAACAATAGGACCTTTTCTCTACTAAGGGGCCCAAGAAAACTCCACTTCTGTTGAGGATGATTGTGTTACTGTTTGCAATGGTTTGCGGCCTTTATATCTGCTCAATTTGTCTGAAGCAAATTCGGACTAGCACTACATCCAACTTTTTGAATATCCGAGTTTTCAACAGGCCATGTCCAAAACCTAATATTGAGCCCTGGGAGATTCCTTATGTGCACTTCCCCAAACCTGAAACTTATAGCAGGTAGAATGGTATACATATTGGTCTTTAAAGTTTGGGTTGTTTGGTATTGGTTTCAGTTGCATAATTTTGGGTTCATTGTCAGGGATGAGTGTGCATGCACTCCTGTGCGCTATTTTGCCATTCTGTCAATGCAGAGATCTGGAAGTGGATGGTTTGAGACTCTGTTGAACAATCACACTAACATAAGCTCAAATGGGGAGATATTCTCTGTTAAAGTAAGGCGAAGTAACTTTACAACAATTGGGGAGACTTTGGATAAAATTTATAGATTAGACTGGTTGAGTAGTGCTTCCAAGAATGAGTGTACAGCTGCTGTTGGCTTAAAGTGGATGCTTAATCAGGTGAGAGCGCTTTCCTGGACATTGTCGTTTTTAATTGTATGTTTGTTTCTCAATACTATTGTTGTGCTGCACTTATGTTAGATGAGAGTTCATGGCATTAATATTTTTTATCATTTCCATATGCTTGTAAGTTGTGTCCTATTATTACCTTTTTTTTTCTCTCTCTCCACCTGATATAAGAAGCTTGATTTAATTAGGTACCCAATCAATATGGCTTAGTAGACTTGCACCTTTTACCATCTATATAAGTTTTAACTTCAGCGAGGAGTCTCACATGCTTTCTGAAACAACAGGTTCACATGTCTATTTCATTGCTATAGTTTAATGTTTGGTCATGATTTGCAACAGTTGAAATCAGTAAAATCTTCTATCAAGTTACTATCTGTAAATATTTTTCAGATGAGTAGTAATGAGCTTCAGATAACCAGTGACTAGTAATTCACATTTGTACACTTGTGACTATTTTGAGTACTTGTCTTTTTTCATGTATTTCTCTTGTGTTGGCCTTCTGAAGCACATTTCTTCTAAGTTCATTCTTCCTCAGCCTATTGGTTGATTTGATCTGTTAATGAAAGTCTTCTGGTCTATCTTCTCTAGAGTGGCTTACTGAAGGAGTGAAGGGTTTACTGATCACATTTAGAATGTACTCCCTGCATCCCAAAGTGAGTGGCCACTTTTTATTTTGGTTAGTTAGTACCACATGAATTACCAACAATATCCTTAGAATAAGTTAAAATATTTTGAGTTTGTTACAAAGCACATGGGGGTATGGGAGAAATCCCAAGTCTAACTCATTTTAATCCTTACGAAAATAGGAAAGCGAACACTCATTTTGAGAAGGAGAGAGTATAATTATAACCAAGGCTGAGGGGGGATGGTAAACATATATGAGCATGTTTTTTGATTTAAATAAAATCTTAAGACAATTAAAATCTTAATGATGTAGTTAAAAACAAGGGAAATTGCTTTATAATGTGAGTGGAACTTCTTTTGGTTGACAGAACCATTTATACACAGATGGAGTGCACAAGTTCATGAGTAGCTAATTGATATACATAGCTTCCTTAATGCTTTAGAGTTAGGATTGTGGAGTCAACTCAGAACCATGTCAATTTATGGGATATTGACATATTCAAGAGGAGCCAATGGATCTCTGCTGTTTAGGGTTGTATAGTTTTATCTGGTTTTCGATTCTAAAAAAAAAAAAAATTCCGTAGACATATTAGCAGTAGAGTCATATCAAGGAGCTGGAAAGCTAACCTCTTTCCAATGACAGCATTGTTTAGGAGTTCAAGCTTCTTATTTGAAGTGTGTACAAACATGATGACTCTGTTACAGTTTTGGAGATAGATTATGGATTTTAGTCTTTCTGTGTACCACAAAATGAGCCTGGTTATTCATGGAACTTGTAGAAAAGTGGATAAGTACTCCAAATAAAAAATATTGGAACAAGCAATGCTTTAGCTTTTATATTGTTTCGATGAAAACTTGGAATATATAAGTATTAGGAACATGAAAAAGATTGGACTGAGAATTTTTTTGGACCAAATGAATGAAACTTGAGGAAAGAACTCAATATAGCGCAAACCACCCTAATATGTGGTATGGGACGAGACCAAGGCAGTGGTGTGCAATGAAAATATAAATGCATATTAAAGAAATTAGTATTCCCTCCCCACAACAAGTGTCTTGTTTCTCTAAAAAGTTTGTCCCAAGATGAGTGTCCTCTTTCATTTTTAAGAAGTTTGATATTCAAGAATTACCAATTATATCCTAATGATAAGTTAGTTAGAACTCCTTGAATTTGTTACAACAAATATCCAGCACTAACCCTCATCTCCTTAATTTTATCCAAAAAGGAATACAAGCCACTCAGTTTGGGACTGGGGAAGTATCAGATTTGCTAATCTGAGGACTCTGTACCCTTGCTTTGTACCATTAATCAAGCAGGGTGCAGCTGAGCCATGCCTAGGAATTGTTCACTACGTTTATATGCATTTCAAAGAAGTTTCATTTCCTTTCAACTTGTTCAACTTGAACTATCTGGACCCATCTCATTTATTTAATAGTGATCAATTATCAGTTTCAGTGTTCAATTCTCTTAACTGTGATGAGTTGTCAACAATTAAAACTTCCTAGCCTCCTTTTGGATGGAACCTGGAAATCCTAACTCAAAGTTGTTTACTGTATGATTTAATTTAAATATGTTTTTTTTTCTCCCTAATTTTTTGGTTGCTTTTTGGGTGAAAAAGAGATTTGAGTTACCTAATGTTGTAATTAATGATGCAGGGTTTACTGCAGTATCATACTGAAATAGTAGAGTACTTCAACACACGAGGTGTTTCAGCTATTTTTCTTTTCCGAAGAAATCTATTGCGCAGGATGATTTCAGTACTTGCAAATTCATATGACCGAGATAACAAGCTTTTAAATGGGACTCACAAGTCTCATGTGCATTCACCCCACGAGGTTCTCTCTCTCTCTCACACGTGCACATACTCTCAAAGATGCAAAATTTATGACTTATCACTAGTTATGGTTTCAGGCTGAGATACTTGCGAGATACAAGCCTTCAATCAACACAACATTGCTGATTCCTGATTTGAAGAAAGTAGAAAGTACAACTGCCAGAGCTTTGGAGTACTTCAAGAGTACCCGGCATATAGTTCTTTACTACGAGGATGTAGTGAAAAACCGAACTGTAAGACATATATTAGATATTTCATTTACTCGTACTTCAGAAGATTCTCATCATCATTTCTTTTCTGTTTCTTAAACACCTCAAACCTCAAACAAACTGGTTGCCCTTGCTGAAGTTCCATTTCTGTATGCATTTTGCAGAAAATGGTAGATGTTCTAGATTTTCTAAAGGTTCCACAAAGGGACTTAAAGAGTCGTCAGGTGAAGATACATAAAGGGTCCTTGTCTGATCACATCGACAACTGGGATCAAGTGCTGAAGACACTCAATGGAACACAGTACGAGAGCTACCTCCATGCAGATTATCGGAAGTGAATCAACATCAAGCATCATGTGTATATATAGAGCTACTGTCATTAGCCTTTCTTGTAGTCATTTTTTCTGGCATGAATCAACAGGGCAAACATCCTGTTGAAATTTTGGCAGCACATTTGCGTTTCTTTTGGTTCCATCATTACTTGCACTGGATTGGTAGTATTCAATTGATTCTTTTTTCCTCCCTCTGTTGTAGTTTAAGCTAATGAAAATTGATGTTTGTTCTGATTATCTGATGCACTTAGGATTTGCTGTAAGTAATGACTGGAATGCTCTACTTGTAGATATGGTATAAGAGTGTAAAACAGTTGAAATGCAAAATTTAGATGTGATTGTAATATGCTGAGTTGGCATGCACAGTACCTTTTTATTTTCTTAATATGTTATTTCTCTTCTAATTATTTTCAAGAATTAAATCCACCCGATCATTTCAGCCATTGTGGCTTAATGAAGCAGTGTCAGTTTTTTGTTTTCGTGTTGGTCTCTAAACCGAGTAATCCACGAATTAGTTATGTTTTGAATTTTTTTGTCAGACATACATGGGTGAATTGATTTTCAAGTTTCAGTTCTAGGTTGTTTTTGTCATTGTTCAGTTTGAATTAATATAATATTATTTTCTGCTTAAAAAAATGAACTAATAGGCGAATTTTAAGTGTCACGTCAGCATTTATCATGTCAAGTCAAATAAAGTGCGAGATCCACCGCCTCCTCCCTTCTTGTTTTGTCTTAATAAGACCCAAAATCTGAACTTTTTCAATTCTCTTCAGCCTCTCTCTCTGCAGCCACCTCCATAGGCCCATAACACACAAAACTCTCTCTGCTCTCTCTCTTTCATTCTTCAACCTCATCAATACCTCCACATATATACAGAGAGAGACGCAGAGAGAGAAGCTACTTGCAAGCCGCCACCATGGTCCAAACATCCAACGGCGGAGATCTGACCCAGCAGCAGCAGACCCAACAGCAGCAGCAATGGATGCAGCAGCAGCAACAGCAGCAATGGATGGGTATGCAGTATCCGGCGGCGGCCATGGCTATGATGCAGCAGCAGCAGATGATGATGTACCCGCAGCAGTACATGCCCTACAACGGTCATGTTTATCAGCCGCAGCAATCCCAGATGCAGAAGCAGCAGGTTAGCCCAGACGAGATCAAGACGATCTGGGTTGGTGACCTCCACCACTGGATGGATGAGAACTACCTTGCCTCCTGCTTTGCTCACACTGGGGAGGTTTATTTTTCTTCACCTCTTAGCTTGCTTCATGATTCTATTCAATATTTTACCTGATTTCTGAGCTTTTCAGTTTGGATTCTTCTTGCTTGTTAACATACAGTCTCTTAGTTAGATTTAAAATTTGGATTAGAATGGTTATCTCTGCTCCCAGGTAGTTAATACCAGCATCTGAGTTATTTCATTTTGCACTTCTGTTTTGGTTCAAAGGTCTGGTTATGCTTAATGTTAATGATGAGTTAATGAAATGATTTGCTTATGACATTTATCATTTACTTTGGTGTTAAGTGGTGGTCACTTGTGGGTGGAAACAAATAATTTGTGACAGACTTGGTTGTTGCTTCTGTTTGTGTAGGCTTCTGGTATGAGTGACTTTAAGCATCTTGAATAGAGTTATAGGGTTGTTACTAACCAATGTAGATAGTAGTCCCAGTGAATTTCCCATAAACTAAATTATTTGTTTTGGAGATAAAAATGTACTCTATCATGCATCCAATAGTTAGGTTCTTTTTTTTGGCTACATGTTGAACAAACTTAGCTTTTGTGGCTTCTCTTGAAAAGTTTTGAAATGGGAATGAGAATGAGATTCCCATTCCAGAGCCATTCTCATGATAAAAAAAAGTTATTATCCAAACATGAAAAATGAGAATCTAACCGCTACTATAGGCCTTTGTTTTCATGGGATGAGTTATGACTTGATAGGTTTTTATGCCTGTGATTAGAATTGTCAAAAATTATTTTGCACACATTACTCTTTTCGTGGATCCTGATTATGCAGTTGCTTTCGTTTCCAATGTTATGAAATATGCAGGTATTTTCTGTAAAGGTTATACGCAATAAACAAACGGGTCAGTCTGATGGATATGGATTTGTCGAGTTTTATTCACGTGAAGCAGCAGAAAAAGTTTTGCAGCACTATAGTGGTACAATGATGCCAAATACTGAGCAGCCCTTCCGTCTGAATTGGGCAGCCTTCAGTGCTGGTGAAAAGAGATCGGAAGCTGCTTCGGATCTGTCTGTGTTTGTAGGGGATTTGGCTTCAGACGTGACGGACGCAATGTTGCAGGAAACCTTTGCTAGTAGATTTCCATCTGTTAGTGGAGCAAAAGTTGTTATTGATTCAAATACAGGCCGGTCAAAGGGCTATGGCTTTGTTAGGTTCAGTGATGAAAGTGAGAGATCAAGGGCCATGACTGAGATGAATGGAGTATACTGTTCAAGTAGGCCCATGCGTGTAGGTGTAGCAACCCCCAAGAAAGCATCTGGATATCAACAACAGTATTCCTCACAAGGTATGTTTCACTGCTTTACACTCTTGTAAAGTTGGAAAGCTAATTTAGGTTCTACATTTCTTTTAGGTTGATGTCAATAGTAAATATTGGTTTCATGCAGCTTATTTAAAGTATTCATTTATGGATTTCAGATTTATCAAAATATTTTTACCATATGGTGTTGAATTTCTTCATGAATGTTATGAATTTGTTTCTTGCTCAATTGTGATTTGACCTTGCCTACAAGAAAGAGTGCGCGCGTGTGTGTGTTTGTTTGTTGGGATGGTGGAGGTGTCAGCTGTATAGGTTGAGAGCAGTGAGTGAAAGTGAAGAACAAGCTGGGCTTGTAATTGTAAGACTGGAAGTGAACAGTTCAGGAAAAAAAATGCTATTTTTAGCTATGCGTATCAAGCTGTTCTGTATTCTTTTATGGTTGTCTTTATGTGAATGAAATATTTGCATGTACTGAAATCTTAGGTGACAGAATATGTTATAGCCAATTAATCATCTGCTTATTATAATTATTACATTTGCTTCATTAATTTACACTAGAACGACTTAGTTATGATTTATGAAATATTTATAGGAACCTATTAGAACAAAACTGCCTTTGGAATCTTTTTTTCACCCAAATTGTTGAATTTAAATACTGAATTTTTCATTTGTGGTTCAACATATTCCAGTGCTAATTTGATTTCACTGACAATTGCAAAAAATAATAGAATGAAATTAGAGAATTATAGTTGAAAATTAATATTACAATTCCTCTATTGTTCATGTCAGGAGTTTAAAATGTTTCAACTCTGGGATTACAACATGTTTCTGGAGATCCTTTATAAACTTTGATCTTTAATGGTTCACATGGGTATTTTACATTGCAACGTCTCCCTGCATTTTTTGACAAATACTATGATGTTGTTTCAATGTGTTTCTTTTCCTCTTCTGTCTTCTAAAATACCTAAGAACTTGAGAGTTTATATTCTGATAATATCATGGTAAGAGTTTGAGTGTGTTTTTGGCCGACAGGCAGTCGCTGCAGTTACATATAGCATTATCTTGTCTAAGCCCTCTTCATCATCAAACAATTAATAGCACTCTGCTTGTCATTTTCCTCCAAGATTTTTTTATTATACAAAACCGTTTGAAGACAATCTGGTTTTTGATTTAGAAAGGCTCCTGAGTATTCGTGCAGAAGCAAATGATTGTGATAAATGTATTTACTTGCTTTGGGATTTACATTGCTGAGCCAATTGTCTGTAGCTAGCTAGATATCATTTTGCTATGCTTTCAACCTCAATTTTTATTTAAAAATTTGATTGTATTTTCTTAGCTGTAATGTTGGCTGGTGGACATGGATCAAATGGTGCTGTGGCCCAGTCAGACAGTGACTCAAGTAACACAACTGTGAGTAAAACTCTATGTTTAGTTGATCCTCAGCTGTCCTGTATGTCTCACTACTCATGTTCTATTCTAGATATTTGTTGGAGGGCTTCATTCTGAAATCAGCGACGAAGATCTTAGGCAGACATTTTCTCAGTTTGGTGAAGTTATGTCTGTGAAGATTCCAGTTGGAAAGGGATGTGGATTTGTTCAATTTGCTGAGAGGTACATTCCTAGTAGTTCACTTCTATGGAACTGCATTACAAAATTATAATTTTGTTAATAATACTAGTACCACAATTTGCAAGTAATTATGCTTTTTACTATCATTTGAGTGTTCACTATTTCTTAAATATCCATTTTAAAAATAAAAAACTAAAGCAGCTAATGCTGGGTTATTCAAGTCTTTGTGAGGCTATGTAACAGAATGAACACCATTCTTTTTATTTTCGACAATAGTGTTTGTGCTATCGCCTATCAGTATCAAATGAACCAGCTTTGTTGTCCCTTTTTATAGGAAGAATGCTGAAGATGCAATACAACAGTTGAACGGGACTACCATTGGTAATCAAACTGTTCGTCTTTCTTGGGGTCGTAATCAAGGGAATAGACACGTAAGTTTTCTCTGCTTGAAGTGTGTTCACACACACACACACAGTGACACAGAACAGAAAAGCTGTTTGTTGTTGCTTGTCTGCTGGTTTCTTCTGTCTCTTGGTTGTATAACTTTGTATAAAAAATTAAAAATACATTAATGTATATCTAGTGAATCACTTTCATGTAATCTTTGTTTACATGATTCCATATTTTGTCAAAGTGATGTAGTCAAATTGCATGCTGTCTGCATAAGCACTTCACATAGTTTTCGTATTTGTGAACTTATGGTGCCTACCTTTTTTCTAGTCTTGTGCTGTCTCTTGTAATCTGCTCTCTTTACTAGTTACCAGCTTAGTTTCTTTCTTGATATTGAATTTATGTGGAATTTGGCAGTGGAAAACGGATCGCAGCAACCAGTGGAATGGGGGATACAACGGAGGGCCGGGTTATGGTGGGTACGGATATGCTGCCCAGCATAACCAGGAGGCAAGCATGTAAGCAGCTTGATGGGGCTTCTTAAAAAGGTGTGGAAATTGACAGAACAGCATATAATCTGGAACCTCGGCATGGACTGCCTATACAAGTCTATAGAATGAATACCATGATTGAGAGAGGAGGTGAAATGGAGTATAGCTGTTGCTTTAGCTACACCTATACTCTGGCAAACTGTAACGAAATCGAATTTTGTGCTTCTTGAAAATTTGTGCTCCTACTGTTTTAAGTAGGTTCTCTGTGTGTGTTAAGTATTTTTTGTTTGTAGAACTGTTGCTCATAAGTGAAAGATGTCAAAGTGAGCTTTTGAATGACAATGCTTTGATGTAGTTTATATTATAGTGACAATAACAAGGATTTTCTCCTAAACTTTTGAGTTCATTGTATCTCAGTTTGTCTACTACAAGGGATGGGCTGGCTAATATATTACTATATGAGTTTGGATACAAAAACTAAGCCATTAAAAAACACAGATAATTCAACAAGAAATGCTAAACCTATGTTGTATATATACAAGTTCAAGAACTAGAAACTTTTTGTGCAGAGGAGTCCTGATTTAACATGAAGGTAGCTTTGATTCTGTTGCTTTCAGTTTCATGCCTTGTTGTCTTCACACACAGTTTCAATGGTATGAAACCTAACCCACTTGGGGAATTCATCAAGACACAGAGGTCAAAAGAGCAATCTCTTGATCATTTCATTGCATCTAAGGCCGCAGAAGACTTGCCTGTACAAGTGCAGCCTCAAGATGGTTTGAAGAAAGCCGATAAGATCGACTTGTTACCAGGGCAACCGGATGGGATAAATTTCAGTCAGTACTCAGGTTATGTGACTGTCGATGCCAAGGCCGGGAGGGCTCTTTTCTACTATTTCACTGAGTCTCAGGAGGACTCTTCCACCAAGCCTCTTGTTCTGTGGCTCAATGGAGGTATGATTTTAGCATTTTTTTTCCCCTCAAGCATATCATTTACTTACTGTTTGCTTTAACTGATGCTTGGGACAGGACCTGGTTGCTCTTCACTTGGATATGGGGCTATGATGGAGCTAGGGCCATTTCGCGTCAACAGCGATGGAAAAACTCTCCACCATAATGAGTACTCATGGAACAATGGTGAGTCATGTCCTTCATGTTTCTTGCAAGGTTTATATATATATGATCTGCAACTTTTCTGATCCTTTTCATGTCATTGCAGTGGCAAATATCCTCTTCCTGGAGTCTCCCGCGGGAGTTGGATTTTCATATTCAAATACATCATCTGACTATGACACGAGTGGGGATAAACAAACTGCTCACGATGCCTATGTCTTTCTTGTTAATTGGCTGGAGAGGTTTCCCGAGTACAAAGCTCGAGATTTCTTCATTGCAGGAGAGAGTTACGCGGGGCATTATGTTCCTCAGCTTGCTCAGAAGATCCTGCACAACAACATCATCACCAACCAAACTGTCATCAATTTGCAAGGAATTGCTGTAAGTCCTTATCATATATAGACACTAAATTTTTGCAGATTTCTATTTAACATCAAAATGGATATATGAAATAATGCTCAGATTGGTAACGCGTGGATTGACAATGAAACGGGAGAGAAGGGAACATATGACTTCTACTGGACACATGCTCTCATTTCTGATGAAACAAATCGAGGGATAAACTTAAACTGCAACTTTTCTTCTGATGCAACCTTCTCGGATGCATGTGAAGTTTATCTTGATGAAGCAAGACGTTCCCATGGCAACATTTATGCCTATGACATCTATGCTCCCTTGTGCTTTTCTTCATCTACAAAGAGCGGTCCTTCGGTAATACTAATTACTTTCATTCAAAAACGTCTCATCTTTCTTTTTCTTCACTTCAGCTCTGATTAGATTTGTTGCTGTAACAGATATCAGAATTTGATCCCTGCTCGGAAGACTACATCTACTCTTACTTAAACACTCCTCTAGTGCAACAATCTCTTCATGTGACAGCTCTTCCGTTTCCTTGGGAGGCTTGCAAGTATACATTATATCATCCCGACTTATTGATCATGCCTAATGTAACACACTAACTCGTTAACTTTTGCAAATGCAGCGAAACTCTTAATGCTGACTGGAATGATCAACCATTAACAGTCTTGCCTGTCATTCAAGAACTGATGAGCAATGGGATAAGTGTTTGGATTTATAGGTAGATACATTACACCAATCATTAGCCCTATCAATTCTGTATAAAAAGAGATGGCTAACTTTCTAGCTTATGAATTTCCGGAGCAGTGGAGATACAGATCCTAGCGTGCCAGTGACATCAACGAGGTATTCCATAGAGAAACTCGGGACAGCAGTGAAGACATCATGGTACCCCTGGTATACTGAGGGCGAGGTACGTACATATCCACGAATGAATATGGCCTGATTTGCATTTGTGTTCGGCTTTTTGGTTTAACATCTGATAAGCTGCAAGTGTTTGCTTGAAGGTGGGAGGATATGCTGTTGGGTATGATCAGAACCTAACATTCATGACCATAAGAGGAGCTGGACACTTCACTCCAAGCTATCAGCCTGCTAGGGCACTTGCCATGTTCACATCTTTCTTGGACAACAAGCTTTCTCCTCGGAATGAGAGCTAAATGTATACATCAAAGTGAGCTCTATAGTGACACTAAATCTTGTTGATAGTATCAACAATGGTGGGGAATGGGATCTGAAGGACCACTCTTGTGGTTGGTTTCAATAAAGTGTAGAAGCTCCAAATATATTGTTGACTGGTTCATGAACTAAATCAATGTCAAAACCTTCAAAAGGAATATCAAGCCATTTTCTTTGTCATCAATGTTCAAAGAGCTGATCTTTTGCATTGTGTTGCTTTTGCACTCAGGTAATGTCTATTTTCTATGTGTTATCTTCCATTAATTTTTCTTCAAAATTGAAAATCAGAATTCAATACCAACTTCCTATCAATCTTTATTTTATGTTTTTTCAACCTTTCAAAATCAAGATTTCAACATAAGTGCAAGAAAATGGTACTCTAGTCAATCAAAAAGTCTAAAATTTCAAATTGGTAACCTGCTATGAAATCCAACTTTTCTGTTTTTGTGCTAAATGTTCTGCATAAAATTAACAAAAATTCCATCTCAAGACTTTCCATATAAAAAATGACATATTGGCCTTGCACAGATGATAATTATACATGATATTCTAGTTACTTTGTTTTATGAGTTTTCTTCACGGTCAAACGTTAAGTATAACCTCTCAAAATATTGTCCGATGTTACAAACATGAAACTCTTTCAAAAAAATATTCTACATTTTGAGACTTTTTATTTAAATGGAATTCTCCGTAGAAATGCCAAAAATATGTTATGATATTTTACTGCCAAATATTTAAAATAATAGTAAACTAGGTACAATGAATTCATGCGCAGGAACTAGTAACAATTCAATTTTTTATTATGCTGACCTAAGTATGAGAAAAACCACATGTTTAAACTGTATGTTTTTCTTCTTTAATTTATGCATTTTTTTTCAAAATCAATTTATGTATATCTTTAGTTGGTCAAATTAAATAAATAGAGATATATAAACTCCTCACTATATGATTTGAGATGGATACTTGCTCATAAGTTAATTAAAGAAAAACAAGTGTACTAGTTATTAATTATGAAAATACAAATATATCCACCTACTGAGGTCCATAGTCAGACATTGCAGCAAATAGCATCATCTCTTCCAAAGATCCAAGAGATGACATTGTTAATTGGTTTTATATTATTGTATAAACTAAATGGATGTCGTTCCCTAATACTATCAAACAAGTATTGGAGTAGTAGACCCGGTCAAATCCAAACTGCGCGCACGCTCATATATTGGATTGACCCGAACTTGGTAATGATAGGACGGGCTCGGTCTCGCATTTAGGTGAATGTCGGGGTGAAATTAAATTGAACAATTTTCCACTAAATCACCTCATTTAATTGAGTAAAAGCCCAAAATTACTTGGTGAATTTATGAGTTTCATATTCTAAGAAAAAGTTTGTGTTGTCCTTGTTGGTTCTAGCTTGCTAGAGAGTTGCTGTGGTCACTATAAGAGCTACATAAGAGTGAGTGAACTGATTTTATTACTTGACATCAGATTAATCCGATTAAAAGATTGTTGGTCTTCGACTGCACGATAAGTTGGTGATATCTTTTTAGGCTATCTCTATTAGCTAGAGTAATTTTGTGTAAACTGCAATTATCTCAACCGATAATTATTTTGCGTGTGTTTTTGTTTTTTTACCTAACACTTGGTGCAAGGAAAATCATGTATAGTCCATTCATTCAAATATCTTATTGTTAATGATTATCAACTTCCTTGCCTGTGCATTTATACATGTTTATTTATTTATGTGATCATCCTAGCTAGCTTCTTGATTATTGCAGGACACAGTGTTGAATTTGTGAACATCTATTATATATAGGTGAACCAATTGTCTATGAACTTAGCTATCATTTCATAAATGGAGGAATTTCCAGTTTCAATTTTGTGGATGAACACTATGATATGTAAAATGTGGATTGGTTAATATGTCAACAAAGTTATTGACATCTCAATATTTGGGGCTACAAAAAGAAATAAAAGATTGGGGCTAGACTACTAGATGCCTCAACATAATACTTATTAATAAGATGCTTAACATCCCAATCAAATATCAATTGAAACTATAAATTATAAAGATTAGAAAGAGACTCACATAGATAAACTAAAAAGAAGGAGCTAAATGTCATATGCTAGCCAAACAATGATGGAGAGTCGACCTTATAAACAACACTCTCTAAACATAAGAGGACAATTGTATTAGAGCTTGCATGTTAAAATAATGTCGAGTATATTTCTTAAATAATTTCATTTCCATACACAAAAGTTAAATGCAGACACTGAGTATTAGCTAAAGCTCAGTCATTTGTTTAAGGAATTGAGGACATCATTTCCATATATATTCTCTCTCTTTTTTTATATAATATTTAAAAAATATTTTTGCTGTAAGTATATAATTTAAAAATACTTTTTTTTATGTAGTATAATTTAAAAATATTTAAGAAAACAAATCGAGCACAATTTTTTTTGGTAAAAGACTTAATTTGGTCCCCGAACTTTGGTGTTTTGACCCAATTTAGTCCTTGAACTTTTATTAACTAAAATTAGTCCTTGAACTTTCATATTTTGACCCAATTTGGTC
>JAYMTF010003697.1:0-14618 GCA_036897485.1 Pelargonium nanum | reverse complement strand
ATATGAACTGCACATGGGGTGTAGGAGGGAAAGTGAGGGTAATATTGAAAACACATTAAATTAAATTATCTGGTAATCCTTGATTTTTGCAAAAAAATGAAAACAAGACACTTATTTTGAGACGAAGAGAGTAATTTTTTGTTGAGATTCATTGTCATAAAATTCAATGCATAAAGATCCCTTTCTTACAAGCCACTCACTCTTGGAAGAATTAAGGTTGCGTACGACATGGATTTGTGTCCCATTTCTTTGATACTTAGCTTCCTACTAATATATATGAATTAATGTTATTTATATAAATATATGTACTTGTTTCAAGATCAATTAAATATAATAATAATAAGATCCAATAGAAATTAGAAATGGAGATTTGGATTTCCAAATATTTGACCATATACTTTTTCCAAGAAAATATTTTTTGTGGTACCCAATTTGAATCTTGATATTTGAAAAAATTATATCCCCATAACTTGTAAACATCAAGTAGCTCTAATTCAAGATATTAAAAGCACTTGCTAAAATTTTATATATATGAATGTGATTTGGTGTTCAATATAATATACATTAATGATATTAATCGAAGCTTCTAGAAATTTTCAAGAAAATCAAACTCCATGCATGGACTGAATTAAAAGTCAATAATGGTGTCTTGGGTTGTTTTTATATTGAATTATGAGCAAAATAGAAAATGGTGATTTTTTTTATAGAATAAATGTGGATGTGGGTCATTTATATAAATACATATATATGTGATATTTAGTGAATACACATATAGTAGTAATATTAATTTTGGAGAAATAGTCCACACGTGGGAGTGAAGATGACCAAAGAACAATAAAAATTATTGATTTTTTCAAACCAAATCTATTTGTTTGGTGGATTAAGGAAGAAGAAAGAAATTGAAGACCAAAAAGATACAATAATGTGAATCTATTTCAAACTTTGACTCACAAACCAACTGTTTGATTGTTTTTCAGAAAACAATAACGCTATTATTAAAAATACAATTATGATCGCTATACATAGAACGGTTAAGTAGCAATTTATGATTACTATATAACACTAATTCAAATTTTTGATTCAACGTTCATTAAAATAGACGGTCAAAAATCACTTATATGAAGAAACTCTAGTTCTTCAACAATACATATGATTCTAAAATGTAAGTTGAAAGATATAAACGTTTCATAGCAGACAATGTGTACCTCATACTCCATATCTTAATTCGGAAAAAATGTGTATAAAGTAATATTAAAAAATTATCGAATAGAAAAATGACCGAAATGTCCTCCAAGCGATCTTGAAACGGTAAATAATGGTTGAGACACTCAATTGTTCGAGCAAATTTCAACCTAGTTCGAAGAAACCAACATATGAGCTCACCGGTACTTCGACTTTTGCATCTCAGTATGAACCATTAAAAAATAATTATACACAATTAAAAAGCAACCATAAAGTTTATAAATGATATTATTTACAATTTTGTAGTCTTGGGCATATTTTAAGTTAGGTTGTTTGGTGAACCATTCTCATAAGCTCTTTTGGATACACATTTGTAACTTTTAGTGTTTGGCCTTTTTGAGCTTTTGAATATTTGTTGCAACATTACAATTTACACATGTGCCTAAATCTACACTATTTCAACAAATTACCAAAAACAATATTGGCCTTTGCTAAGAGTCAAAGCACACCTAACTAAAATAATTTGACCATCAAATGATTCATAAACAACTTCAAATGAACTAAACTTGTAAAGTTTGTTGCAACCTATTTTTCTTTCTTATAAGATTGAATTAAAATGAAAATTGTCAAAAATATGGATATTCTATGTCATTGAATTCAATTGTGCGTCAACGCCACATGTAACCATAATAGTTACGCTATTATAGACTGAGTAAAATATGGAAATTTTTACTAAAGTAAACCGGTTGGTCGGCACATTTTCTTTTGGTGTACTCCTCGGTTCAGTCTTTTATAAAATCAATATATCTTCGGTCTTGTTTCGGTCTCAATCCAGTTCGGTTGGTTTTATTTATTATCTTGGTCGTTTTATTTTCCTTAAGTTTTTTTGCAATTATTTTATTTGAATTCGGTCCAAACCGGACCGGTCCAATATTGGGCCGAGAATCATGAAGACCAATAAGTTGGACCAAATCTACAAACCAAATAGTTTTGAATCCTGTTGGGCTCTCACAAGCCCAATACAAGAAACTAGTTGGGTCTTTACAAATGTGGGTTCTCTAAAGTATTTTCATTGGGCTCAAATAACCTTTGAGAAATTAATAAAATTATATGAAAAAGTTTATGACTTTCAATTGGGCCAAAACAAATTATAAGAGCCCACAAATGTCCACATAGAGTTGGCAATTCAGGTTTTCAGGTCAACATGTCAAACTCAAACCCAAACCCGACACAAAAAATGTTAGTTTGCGGGTCTATGCAAAAGTCGTGTTTTATATGTAAAATGACTATAGAATGAGGTTTTCAACAACACTGTTAGAAAATATCAAATAACTTCGCTTATAAAGCTCATCTTCCAAATATGCTAACAATCACGTTCTCTCGACAAATGACCTGATAATATCCCAAACAATTATGTTAAGCGAACGGCATTTTCATATTCAGTATCTTAATCAGAAAATCGAACAAATTTCACTCCCCTCTAACCCATTTCACTCTAAAAAGTAAAGCAAAATGCACTATAACCCAATTATCAATCCAATAACAACAAAAGAACACATAGTAGTAGACTAGTAGTATTTAACAATTGGGGCTCACAAAGCCACACCCCAACTTGGTTTTTGGCCTCTTGTTCTCAAACTAAAGAGACAAAAACTACATACACCATAAAGGCCTTTAATGGCAAAATTTAGCAGCCAATTCAAAAACTCACAGCTTGCACCAAAACAAATAATTTGAATTTTGGCTCCCCAACTTGCACATCCACCACATATTCCAATATTATTGCATTATTGAAAAACATTAATCAAAGAGAGATACAATACAAAGACAGCTAAGGAGCAGCAAAAAAGGGTAGAGTTTGGTTTGGATTAGCTTGCATGGATCTCCAATCAATATGGGCCATATATCACATCAATTCACCACCAGCTATATCATATCATCACAATTTTATCTATTTGAAAAATTAGATTGCATGGCTTAGTATGAGATTATCCTTAGCAATGCGGGTCACGGATCTAGATTCTAGACGAATTGAACGAAAAAAAACGAATGAGTTTCCGTAAGCATTTTTTTGTCATTTTTAACGTGTCTCACTACCTAGTGAAAAACACTGACATAAAATACGAGCACGTGGATTTTTCTACCCAACACGCGTTAGGCCTGTTGTTTGAATTGCTTGGTCTAAATGGGATGGAAATTGGACCAAAAATCTAATTTTGGTAAAGGGTTTGAAAACAAGAAGGGTGGATTGAACCAATCAGATCATGTGGGTTGAACCGGTTGTAGCGGATGAATTGGATTAATTAGATTGTCGGTTATTCAACCGATTAGACTATGAATTCATCCAATTAGTCCCAACAAGCGGATTGAATCGATCAGACCATCGATTTTATTTACTTTTTTGTGTAAACGGATTGAATCGACAGGACCATCAGTTTATTCAACTAGTCACAACAGATAAATCAGACTGATCAAATTTTTATTTTATTCAATCAATTATAACATGTGGAGAGTATCAATTCATTAGATCAATCACAACAAGTGGATTGAATCAAGTAGACCAACAATTCGTTCTGTAGCCAAATGTTCATGTAATAAAAAAAAAATTATTTCGACTAATGTGTGGATTAGACCGGTTTGAAACGGACCAATCCAAACTGAAAATTTTAAAATCTCTGTAGTGAAATACAAAAACTGATATTGATTCATTCCTGGACCGGACTGGGTCGAACTAGTCTAGATTAACTCCAAAATTTTGGTTCGGACTCAATCATGCACTCCTAAAACGGACTAAGCTCCGTGTCTCGATTAAATTTGCTGGTCCATTCTGGTTCTTACAACATTGAATTTTGATACACTAACACCATGTGTGACCTATTGATGGTGACCTAATTTCATGAATCCCCACTTTTAAATAGGACTCAATAATAATTTTCATTAATTGACAGTGCCCACATTTATCTATTTGTATTTAAACTCCTGGTCCCTCTCCCCCAACTCAAGTTTCACCATCAAAATGTATTGATCTTTCAATTGATATGAAACTAGTATATTGTTATGTGAACTGATAGATGCTACAAACGCTGATATTTTTTAATGAAATCGAAATTGTTATATATTCTATACTTTACAAGTTCTCTGGGATCGATATGAGTTTCTCATTCTTAAGAGTATTTAATCGCATTCTTATTGTATATATATATATTATATCTGATAATTTATAATAAAATATTCGTTCACATTGAAAGTTGTTGTTCCACATTTATTGTTACACGGGCGCATCTTTATATTTAGCTAATAAGCCTAATTATTAGGTCCAAGTGGTGTGTAACGGTGTCCATGTACAAATTACCGAAGAGGCTCTCTCCTCGAGGTCGCATCCGAGTAAAGCTCCTTGAAAGCGGGTTAAGCGGTTTTTCTTCTGAGTGTTGACTCCCTTCCTGACAATATTTCCAGGTGTTTTAACAAACTTTTCTACATAGGGGTTCAAAATTGATATATCTCTTACTTAAGCAAACAAGATTCATTTCCCTTTAAACAACTTCCATCAATAATCATAGATAATTAGTTTGAACATGATAGTGTTTAGTGCATGAATTAAGCTAGACATTGTTTCATTAAATATTAGTAGTTAGTACTTAATAATTTCAATAACTCATTGTGTGACAGATGCATGTTACTATGTGTAGATAAAAATTCTCCATAAATAATTGTGAGATGAAGAATATATATTTATAATTTTTGTTTAAAAAATGTGAAGATAATTGATGATATGATCTATTTGTGTAGGAGGAGGGACAAGGGAGATTTTATGTCTTTCCTAGGTTTGTCTATACTTGTATGGTTCTCATTAATTTAGTCACTAATAGGTCAAATAGATTCTTGTGTTAAATTATAATATATAGTTTTATACACAATTAATTAGATTGAAGATGTATACATGAAAAGATATCAATCATCCCAATATAAAAAGAATGTTTACCAACATATTCATGTTTATCAATTTTTTTCTGGTTGTGGGAAGGTTAAGATGATTGGAATCTTATCTATTTTCATGATCAAACTTGTCACAATATTTAAATAAAAAATTAAACTCTAACTTTTTATAGTAATATTATAATGATTTTATAATTTGAACAAGTGAACCAATTTTAGCTAGTTAAATATCTTGAGCTTACAATTGTTAGAAGGTGATGATCAAACAAAGTCTCACATATATAAAATATGAAGGAAAAGAGGTAGTCAATTTCGAATCAGTGTGTTTCTGAATTCTGATATGAAAATATACTATTGCTCTTTTTTAAAAGTTGATATATGCAACGATTCATTCTAAATAATTCATCTACATGTTTGTCGTAAAAATACACCATTGCATCTATTTTAAAAGCCGGTGTTTGTGAAAATCTACCATGAATGACTCACTTTTAACTCATATTAATGCATCAAAACGGTTTTTACTTTCAAACTTTGTTCGCTCTGTCCGACTTTTAAAACATCAATGCAACAACTTAAACTCACTCAATTTGTTTGGGCTTACTTCCTGTATCTAGTTTATCTTTTTCTCTTTCGGCATGGATTTCGAACCCCGTCGCTTGTTTGGATGGTTAGTTTCGGGTCCATGGTCTGACTTCGTACTTTTATTTTGACTACTCTAGCTGTTTATAAAAGGTACCGATTGCATATAAAAAAACTTAAACTCATCCAAAAAAAATCTATCTAATAAAAGGGAGAGTAGAAAACTTGTGAACTCAAATGACTCATGAATCATATTCCATACATAGTATATGAGATGATAACAAATTTATAGTTTATGATACAAAGTTGGTGGAGACTAATGAATCCAAAATTGATTGGACATGTGGTCAGGTTAGTAAAATGTAGATTTGGTGGCCAACAATACACATGCCCATGTCAATTCAAGCAATCTGGTTGAGACTTTGAGCTATCTCTAACCCAACCCCACTCTATTATATTTGTGTGCCCAATTGATTTTGGTGTCTAAAGAAACTACACAAATTTAAAGAAACAACACAAGCACATGTTCATGCATGACTTCCTCCAAAAATCCTCCTACCCAATTTCAATCAACCATGAAAATGGCTTCAACTATGCAACTCACATACACTATAAATGTCAATTTGTCAGTAGAATCGATTGAATAATTAGTTGATGAGTCAATTCAGTGATCAAATTTTTTATAATGTATTAAAAAATTGATTGATTGAAGTGTTACTGATCTGCAACGAGATGAAATGTTGTGGCGGTCGGTTTTGCAGCTTAAAAAGTGAAATCAAACATGACCTAAGAAGCATAATTGAAAAAAGAATTGTAGCATGTGATGATGTTAGAGTAACTTTGGTCCAAATTCAGGTATTGTCTAGTCTCTCTCTCTAAACTGTAAAGTATTTAAAAAGCAAATGTGAACATATAGAGAGAGACATGTTCAAGACTTATGGGTATGGGTTAAAAGAACTTGGAAGAAGAGAAGAAAAGAATAGGGGACCAGACCATACCATACCATATATATTACATAGATTTGGTCATTGGTTCAATAATATTTTTTTATAGTAAGTGAGAGAGAGAGAAACCCCAAAAGTCTAATAGAGGCCCAACCCCAGCCTTCCTAGCAAGTAGCAACCAACAATTACCAACCACTTGATAATGAATCATTGGTTACTTTTGCTTGAAAATTTAGTATTTTGTTAAATGGTTAATCTGACCAGATTCGGTGGTTAAACACATTGAGTTATACGTCGTGAACAAGATTAAATTTGACAATTTATACTCAAACTCATGCCCACTCGAAATGTGATAAGCATTTTTCGGGTTGCATGAAATAGATTGTATTGGACCAGACAAACTCGTACGAACTCATACATTTTACACTAAATTGTGAAATCCATATTCTTTTTTGGTCGGGTTAGGGTTAGACCTCTCCACCCGAATTTGGGAAAACTCAACCTTAAACACAAATTGTTAAATATAAACGTAAATTATAAGCGGCTTGACATGATATGATAGATTTAGATAATTGAGTTCAAAATCACAGGAAACGACATGGAATGCCACATTTGAATAGTTGAGTTCAAAATCATAAACACGATCTGACAAGTTTAAATAATTGATATGATATGATGTAATATATTTTACTCATTTAATTTAAATGAGTTACTGCACAAACTCGTTTAATCAAACGAGCTAGACAAGTCAAACAGGTTTGACATAGTTAACTAAATAAGTTGAATTAGCCAACACGAACAAGATACTAACATTGTTCAACCGAGTTTAAACTCACTAAAATTTTAGGTAGAATTACGGGCCGTAACTTAAAATTATCAGTCTCACTTACTAGTAAACAAGTTCAACTTATTTTAATTAAGTTTATATAAAATATGTCTGAAAAAAGTTTAATAGTGAGATCACCGACATAAAATATTAAATCAACAATATAATTTATATAGCATATTGTTATTTAATTATTTTCCCTCACTTTGGAGTCTCTCCTTCCACAAAAACACAAAACAACCCATATATTATGTAGCTTTACTTAAAAGAAATGTAATTTAGTGAGTGAGTATATGAGTCAATTATCTTATCCATTTGACTTGAGTCACACTATATTCTTATACACTACCCCATATGGCCATACCCCAAACATGCCAATGTTGAAAATTTTCAACCCTAATTCTATTTTGTTTTATTATATAAGTAAAATAAAATAAAATAACTCACAAAACCTCACCAATTCCTTAACAAGTAGATAGGAAAAAATAAAAATCAAGCCATCAATCCCATAAATACTCAATCCGCTACAAACAAATAACAAAAACTAGTTCAGCGTCTTCCAGTGCAAAAAGTGTCAAATTGAAATGTAATTACGTGTAATTTCTCATAGTTTAAATATTGACATCCATAGTTTTTGAAAATTATGAATATATTTGAACTAATATTCTCCATTCTTTCATTTTGATGAACTAGAAGAGCAACAAGGATCAATCATTTCCATGATTCTATTTCTAGTAAACATCATTTCCAAGATTTGTATTACAACTTTTGGGATATTTGTATATGCAGTCTCAAAATTGTTAATTTAGAACCAAATTTGCAAATACTTGAGACGCGATCCACATTTTTGTGAATTCAGTTTTATAAATTATATTCGATCGATTTTCTAATCATGTTTCCATGGAAAATTTTGTATGTCGGGTAAGCATGCATGAACCCATATATCTAAAACTCAATTGGACGAATCACAATTAACCCTAAATTCACGGGAACTTAAACTCATACCCAAATTATTGTCGTCTTAATCACATAAAATAGATTTGATCTTCAGAGTTAGACAAATTAATACATATAAACTAGCACATTTTACATGCAAAATCTGAAATCTAATCCAACTCACGACCCCAAATTTACGAGCACCTGAAATTTGACCAATATTTTGTGAGTTTGGGTCACATTAAAGAGATTCAATGTTTCGGGTTGGGTAGGGTGAGTCTACACATTTTACATGTAGAACCTGAAACCCAGTCCAACTCAAGACTTTGAATTCACAGTCTCCATAAACATAACTCAATTTTTATGGGTTCGGGTTGCACAAAATAAATCCGACCATTTTTTACTCAGTCTGCCATGAAACTTTTGCAGACCAGATCGAACAAATTAGCACGAACTCGTACATTTATATATAAAACGTGAAATCAAATTTGACTCTCGATCCAAAACCCATAGAAACCCGCGCGCTCCTCTTACTATTCGAACTTGGACATTATTTTCAACCCGAAATCTGAACTGTCAAATGAGTACCAATAGTCTTTATTGGCTTGCTAGGTAGCTTCTTGCATCATTACAATTCAGTAATTTACAGCTATTTGTGAACTAGATCCACAGTTTCTTCAATGCCAAAATAAAAAATCATCCAATACAAAACAAGCCATGCCAGGCCAGAAAGAGCTGTACCAAAAAGATTCATATTCATATGGCCTAGAGATAAAAGACAAAAAGTGTAATAATAAGAGAGGACCTTAAAAGAAGGAACAAGTGAATGACCATTTGGTGATAGCCAATCCAAAACATGGTATGGCCCATTTTCTTGATTCTTCATATATCACCACACCACACTACTAGTAAAAAGCAACAACAATAGTACATCATTATTAACATTATTACTAGATTTTTGTTCCCAAAAAAAATGTTTTGTGCATGTTCCAATTCCTTTTATCTTCTTGGATAACACCAAACCCAACTATAGAGTTGCTCACATGTTTCAATTCCTTTTTACCTTCTTAAACTGGTAAGAGCCAACAATTTGAACTTGAACTTGTAGACAAATATAGTTCGATCCACGAATTTTCGCGTACGTGTCATGCAAACTCGTACCAGTTTATACAATTTTTATGTAAAACTCTCTGCTCAACGTAACTCACACGGACACACTATGGCTTCTTGTATGTTGCTTTGAAAAAAGTATTTTTCACCACAGCAAAAATTAATTGTTCTGAACTCCGACCCAAAATTTAAATTGTTGGCGTTAACGTAAACATTACTATACTTGATAGATTCTGACATCTTTACTTGCCAAACATGTCGACACAACTAACATTATTATCACTAAATTATAATTTTATTCCAATTTTAACCTCTCATAAATAATTCAAAACTTTTACCCTTCACTACACTACTTAAAGCCCCTCACTCTCCTCTCTTCTCCCACATCCACACTCTCTCACTTTCTTCTTCTTCTTCTTCTTCTTCAACCTCTTTTCTTGGTAATGCTCTCTAAAACCATCTTCTTCTTCTTCTTCATTGAAACTTTTGATTTTTGTTACAAGTTCTTGACAAAGTTTTTGTTTCTTGTTGTTTGCAGTTACATAAAAATGGGTTCCACAGTAGAGTTGTGGACAGTGTGTTTGTGTGTAGTGGTGATGGTGTGTGGAACAATGGGAGCTCCTCCAAGAAAGCCAGTGGATGTTCCTTTTGGAAGAAACTACATGCCCACTTGGGCTTTTGATCACATCAAGTACTTCAATGGAGGAAATGAGATTCAACTCCACCTTGATAAATACACTGGTAATTATTGGTTTCTTCTTCTTCTTCTTCAATGAAAACCTTAAGGGCAAAAATGTAATTTCACACAAACCCCACCACTTTCTCATGATTATTTCTCTCCTTTTGTTTGAAATGAAAGCTTAATGGACCAAGGGCAAAAATGTAATATTAACACAACCCACCATTTTCTCTTCTTTAGCTAGCTATGATCATAACCATCTTCTTGATTTTTTTATACTTTTTATTTGCAGGCACTGGGTTTCAATCCAAGGGCTCCTATTTGTTTGGACACTTCAGTATGCAAATGAAGTTGGTTCCTGGTGATTCTGCTGGCACTGTCACTGCTTTCTATGTAAGTAGTCATTGCTCGGTTCGAGCCTCAGTTGTTACGTTTGCTGATAAAAAAAATAGTAGTTTATGATCTTATTTATTTATCAAATTACAACATTGTCCTTTACCCATTTTTGTTTATGTTTATAACATTTGATTTTTTGTTTGTATAGCTATCTTCACAAAACTCAGAGCATGATGAGATAGATTTTGAGTTCTTGGGGAACAGGACAGGTCAGCCCTATATTTTGCAAACAAATGTGTTCACTGGTGGAAAAGGAGACAGAGAACAAAGAATTTACCTTTGGTTTGACCCTACTAAAGCTTACCATTCCTACTCTGTTCTTTGGAATTTATATCAAGTTGTGTAAGTACTTTTCTTCTTCTTCTTCTTTGTTGCATTTATTTGATTCAATCTCAAGACCCAACTCATTACCAACCCAACTACAAATGGGTTGTGTGTTTTGGGCACTTCAATTCAATTTAAGTTCCCCAATCAATGCCACCATTAAGAGCCTTTCTTTTTACCCTATGAGGGTAATTTTGACTTTTCCTTTATCATTGCTCTTCAATGCTTCCCATCATTGCATTTTTTTTCGATCAGAAAAATTTAATACGATGAAGTAGACTGACTCGTGATGTCACCTCTAAACAAGATTTAAAAAGTCTAGTGGTGGGTCTAACTATTTTTTTCTTCTTTTCTGGTCTAAAGTGGGGCAATGAGACTCATGTCAATCTCAGCATCCAATCTTTAAACACAAAACACAATCCCATGAGTGTAGCTCAAACTTTTGCTGTTTTCCTCTTTCAAGATTTGGTGTCCACTAATAGAAGAAAATTTTCAAAACTTTATGAACAGGCAGTCACTTTCAAGGGATGCAAATATAATTCAAAATGTGTTAGTTGAACCAATTTTCTCTCTCAATATTTATGTTTTTGAATTTGCTTCAGATTAAAATTCTCTTATTCATGAATCTCGACTATCAATTCTAACTACTTGATTTACATTTTGTGCCATATTTCAAAGTTGAACTAGAGATCAAACTAATTTGTCAATCAGATCGTCACACTAGTCTTGTTTAGCCAGATTGCTCGATAATGTGGCGATTGTACTAGTTGTTATCCGTTTTCACATAATGTTTGTAGATGACATACCGGTTTTTACTTATTCTCATCGAGTTTGATTGTTGCTTCAAAGTAAATAAGAACCAAACCGGTTTACTATAACCGGGGTCTAATAAAACCGACATGGTCGGTCCAATTTTCACAATCATGCCCCTCTCTAACAACTACCCTTCCAATTTCAGATTCTTTGTAGATGATGTGCCCATAAGAGTGTTCAAAAACTGCAAAGACTTGGGAGTGAAATTCCCATTCAACCAACCCATGAAGATCTACTCAAGCCTTTGGAATGCTGATGATTGGGCCACAAGGGGTGGCTTGGAAAAGACAGATTGGTCCAAAGCTCCATTCATAGCCAACTACAAAAGCTTCCACATTGATGGGTGTGAGGCCTCAGTCCAAGCCAAGTATTGTGCCACTCAAGGCAAAAGATGGTGGGATCAAAGAGAGTTTCAAGATCTTGATGCTTATCAATATAGGAGGCTAAAATGGGTAAGAGATAGGTTCACTATTTACAACTATTGCAATGATAGGACAAGGTATGCTACACTCCCACCAGAGTGCAAAAGAGATAGGGACATATAAGGAAATATAGGTATAGAAGATGAATTAAGAAAATAAGTTTGTAATGTTTTAATTATTGTTGTTGTTGCTATTCTTTTTTTACTTTGGTGTCAAGAGAAGGATTGTGTTGTTTTAGAGGGTGAGATGGCATTTCCATGTGGGAATGTTGGGTTCATCACTTGTGGGTTTGTTGTTATCATCATTGTACTTCTTCACAAATTAGTGAAATAATTATTTTAAATTATGGGTATAAGTTTATATCAATAATGTTTGATCTTTCGATGAGATTTTGAGTTTAATCGATTTGGTCAGATACGATAATAGTTTGATTGGTTGTAATAGTAATAATTCTTGAGATTATTATTAGAAGTTGATGCAACTCATATTAAGAAATGACTAGGGAATATGACTAATTAAGATAGTTTAGCTCTTTAAAATTTTGAATAACATTAGCTTAAAAATAAAAAAAAGTATGCAACAACTATTTACAAACTAAAACACTCTTAAAGTAATATCATAACGCGAAATACAATATAGACACCTAAAAAAGGTGTGTTACAATGGCTTGTAGTCTTGTAGGGCTTCCTTTCCACATAATAACGCTCTTGCTCATGAACGAGCATCACATTTTTCTTTCGATGGTGGGCTCGACATGTGCCCGATCGTGGGACTTTAACCACTACTTCAACACTCTCCCTCACGTTCATGCCACATATTTCCTATTTATCGATAGACTAGACACATGCACAATCAGAGGACTTTTGAACATGCACTTCTTATACGAGTGGACCGGGGATCAGAAGATGAGGGTACACAATTAGAACTAGACTTGGATCATAAACCGCTGTAATACCATGTTGAATTTCAAATTATACGGTCCTGTTGGTCTATTTCATGTGTATCTTGTGAGTTTCAAAATCGTTTGATTTTACTATTTGAGTCCAATAGTGTCTGATCCACTATAGAGTCCACATTTTATGAAAAATTGTCATCTAATAGACAATTATTTAGCGACAAAAAAAAAAAAAAAGAAAAAACATTTTCTTGATTAAAGTTGTGAGACAATAATGTTTTGGGTAAATTTTTAGGAAAGTATTTCACTTTAGTACTTGAATCAAAGTTTTGCTGCCATTTTCATGTGATGCTCTGTTTATTGACAAAACAGAGCACAGCACCAATGTTTTGTTTTTGTACTCTGCCATGCTACCCGAAAAAAAACCCAATAACCCGAAAACTGACCCGGTCACAACACGACCCAAAACCCTAAACCCTTTTGAACCCCTAGCATAACACCTATATATACTCTCTTTCTCTTCAAATCTCAATATTCAAATTCAGATTTTCTCTCACGAGCGATTCAGATATTCTCTCAAGCCAAACACGATTTACAGATGAAAAATATCGGATATTTGTAATCCTCTTCTCCGTCTCCATCTTTACTTTCTATTTTGTTCTGTCAGATTTAGTGTTTGTAATCATATGGATTCATTTTTGTTTCAATTGCCAGAAAATTTCAAAATTTCAACCATATGCTGCTCGTTATAATTTCAATTTTCTGTAGCAGATTGTGCAAGGAACGAGAAAACGAATCTGAAATTCGAATCTGTTGCTCTATTTTAGTTGTTATCGATCAATTTAAGCGACGGGGTCTTCCTCCAGAAGCCCTAACTCGATCGGAACAGACCAATCCATGTTTGTATGATCCTCTGAGTAAACGTCGCAGACTAAAGCTCGCCGGCGTCGAAGGTTCTCTCTCTCCGGGGAGAGCTCCTCCGCCGGCGGCGGTGTCATATTCCATCGCCTTGTGGAGCGGCGTTGCTGCTTTTACCTCTTGGGACTGGCCATGACACCAACATTTCTTTTTTATTTTCTTTATTTTTTGTTTGTGATTTTAATAATTACAGTTAATGGCCTATGAGGAAATCAGTTTATCAAACACCATCTTTCGGGACTGAATGGCTTCACAAGCCAACCTTGATGTCAATTCTGCAATTCTGAGGCTTTTTTCTTTTTTACCCATTAACTTTAATCATTTTTTTAAAAAAATATAGCAAATTTGTGTTCTTTTGTTTTTTTTTCTTCAAAAAGGCCCAATAAGGCCCATAGAAAGATACATTGCTTTAACATGCATCCATGAGGCCCAATAAACCCAAGAGAAGCATTGGTTGATGGGCTCACCATTCGTAAAGATAAGATAAGCCTAATCTATGTAAGATTTGATATTGAATTAGACAACCAAACTTGATCTAGGCCCAATCCAGCCCAGCCCAAAATTGAAGATGGACCTTAGCATAAGAGATCCATATGTATTACTCCCTCCGTCCCAAAATGAGTGTCTGTTTGTCTAAATTTTTTGTCCCAAAATGAGT